>MU711528.1:193190-205458 GCA_026770625.1 Nicotiana glauca | reverse complement strand
TTTAAAATAATTTAAAAACTCCAACTTGAAACTACTCTCACCCAATTTGAATGGGTAGTTATTTTTTTATACATTTATTTTTTTGTTTTTTATATAGTTTTTTTATCATAGTTAATTAATTATAAGATATCTATATTTATTAATGTAATTAAAGTAACCAAATATATATATATATATATATATATATGGTAGTTCTTTTATTTTTTTTGTTTTTTAGATATATTTAAATTAAGAAAGAATAACCAATAACTAATTATTAACTAAATAACTAATTTAATAACTAACTATGCCACGTGGCTTTTTCTGAAGCTGCTACTTGGTTTAAGGAGAGGGCTTTTTCCTCTCCTTTTAATAATATATAAATACGGTTGGGCTCCCTCTCCTCCCCTACAATTTTTTTGTTTCTATTAATAGGCAATTTTTTTATTTTTTAATAAAATTTTATGTACTTCTTATTGAGCATATTTAACATTCAATTTTAATTAAAACCTCAACTTGTTAACTCTTACAAATTAAATCAAACATAATTAAATATTGAAATAAAATATTATTAGTTGTTACACTATGCAATTGTGATGATAGGCTATAATTACGTATTTTAGTCGATTATTATACTCTGGTTTACTGCACTGTAGTTGAGTTTGCGCTTTAATCGCTTGTGTTTTGCACTAACGGTGTGTTTTATGCCTTGTAGGAGTAATTCCGAGCTATATAGATGTTATGGAATGAATTCAAGTGATTTAAAACTTTGAAGTCTAAGTAAAAGCTCAAGGAATTAAGCCAGATCGTATTCGGGGATCAAATTTGATAATTAAGTACGAACGAAGAGTCGAGGAGGCATATTGTGCACTGTTTAGTAAAATAGATATAATTTTTTGTTCAGAACTCCATTTGGGCTCCACAATATATGTTTGGAAAGATAACTCAAAAGGATACAATTTTCATGTTTTATGTTTTTCCAAATTCCAAACGAAACAGGATGAAAAATGCGGTCAAAACCGCGACTGCGGAACTGACCGCGGCAGAAAATCAGAGAGCTTGTGTGGCCGCGGTCCTACCGCGTTTTGGCCGCGGCCGCGCTGCTCCAGGCGTCAAAAAGAAGTCCTATTTTATTCGGGACAAGGTTATTTCGGCCCTACACTATTTCAACTTGTATAAAAGGGGTCTAAACTTATTTTGAAGGGGAGGGGACATATTTTGGACACAAATTAGACATAAGGAGGCAAGAACACATTGAGAACAAGGCGGGAAATTCTTCAACAAGTTTTTCCTTCCTCTTCCTATTTTTTATTGTTGGTTATGATTTTTAGTATTGTAGTTTTACTTACTATTATGAATAGCTAATTCGTTTTCTAGGGTTTTGGTGAAATCCATTGGGGATGATTTCGTTGTTATATTAATATAGTATTGAATTGGTTGTTTATCTCTATTTGTTCGACTACATTTTGATTGTGGTTAATTGAAAGGATCCTCAATTAGCCATTCCTATTTATTATGTATCTGCTTAAGAGAGAGTGCATATTTAGGTAGTTATTTGAACAACATCACTCCCGAAGTATAGGCGAGAGTCATAACCGGGGGTTTAGAGGTTGGATTAGAGATAACGATACCTAGGGTGCGATATAAGTGAACTGTAATGCGAATCTAGCTAGCGTACCTTGAGAGAGTGCGTCTAGTAAATTATCATAATTGCTTGAGAGAGATTTATGATAGCTGGAGAGTTCATGATTGATAGAGGCAACTAAGTCAAAGCTATAAGAAACATACAACTAAGGAAATCAACAACGGGGGAACCATTACCTTAGACCTTTATTTCAATTGTTTACAATTCAAGCATAGTTAGTTTTCAGTTGTTTATGTGTTTTCAATCTTGTCTTCTTGGTGATATTAAACAAATACAACTAAGCCTTAGTTCTCTGTGGGATTCGACTCCGGACTTTTAGACCGGATTATATTTGCGGCGACCACTTATCCTTTTTAGGACTAGAGTTGGGCGTGATAAAACCGCTTTTGTTAAGTTTGTACTTCTTTTTTCAGCATTAATTTTATACTTTTACTAAAAATGGATAATTTTATATAAGAATATAACGTACTTTCTATATAAAGGAATCAACATTACTTTTTTTAATTAATTGAAAATTTAAATGTTTAATGTTTTATTATGACTTATGAGGACTACTAAAATAAGGAAACACTAATAAAAGAGTAAAAGAATATAAAGGAGTAAATAGAAACTAATAACAGCTTGTTTAAATAGTTGTGATGTATCCTTTCATAATATATTGTATTTATATACAATGTTTGAATAGATTGTATTGTTTTCCGTCGTTCATAACATTATACACCAACAATATGAAAAATAAACTTGTAATATTATAAAAAAAAATTAAGATAAGAGGTAATATTATTATATAAAAAGCTACCATAAAAGATAAAATATAATTTTTTTAATAATAAAAAAGAGCAAGATGGGGGGGGGAGGGAACGACGCGACCATACCAAATCGGCCATTTTATAAAGTGACACTTTCCATTGTTACGTAATTACGAATTTAACAATAACAGTATAATAAAATTTAAATAACAATCAAAATAAAAATTATATTTAAAATCACAATACATGTACCCTTTATCTCTTAATATAATATTTCTGGGAAGTAACACCTCACATCTTTGCACTAATATACAATTATTTTATTTTGTGCGAACCAATTCTCTTGTAACATTCTTTACTCTTTGATTTGTGTCATAGTTTCTTTCCATATTTAATAGGGGGTTTTGATTGTCAAGCTACGTCATCTTTTTCTTTTTTTTTTTTACTATTAGGGGTCGTTTGGTAGGGTGCATAAGAGTAATGCTAAATATGGTGTATTAATTATGCTTGCATTAGTTATGCTGGTATTAGTTATGCTGATATATTTCTTATTCATTGTTTGGTTTGATGTATTAAAGTATTGCACAATTTCTAAAAGAATTGTTTGTTTACAAAAATACCCTCAAAACTAGTCCACACTCCTACTTTTTAAAAGAAACATATGTTGAGAAATATTTCTACATGAAAAAATTTTAAAAAAATTATTTTATTTGTCTACCTATATTGTTAAATAAAATTAAATATTTATTTATAAAAAAAAATATGCAAAGTATTTATTTATTTAATAGGGAAATAATTTTATTTCTTACTATTTGAATTATTTTGAACTTGCATTAATATACTAACTAGCATATTTTAATCAAGCATAAATTTTGAGGGATAATTTTATCTTTCACTAAGCTAATGCATGTATTAAAACTCATTGCATTGCTAATACCATTGTTTTCTATGCATTAGTTATGCATAGGCTAATACCACATAGGATGTATAACTAATGCTTGCATAACTAATGCATAAGTTCAAAATGTCTACCAAATAATGTATTATTAATACACAAAGCTAATGCATGCATTAGCTTATCTAATGCATCCTACCAAACGACCCATTAATGTTTAAATTTGCTTCATTCTATCCAAATGGTCTCTGCCCGTGAGCTATTTTAATATTCTTTTCTTTCTCTCTTTTTTAATGTCTCTTTCAGTCTCCATAATTTTAACCCGGTGAAAAGGCAAATTAATTTTTTTTTTCTCTCAATTTTTGCCGAATAAGAAAAGGACAGCATAATCTATCTACTGAAAAAACAATACCGAAAATTTAGAAGGATGTTATTCGTAGAAACTTAGCCACTGTGAGGTACACCCCAAGCAACAATAATAAAAATGAACAAACGACTTAAACAATATTATCTATGAGCACGCAATACAATTCCACTGATGATCGGCTGCCAAAATGAATGGAGTTACATTATTCCAATTCCAATCAAGAAGAATGGAAGTCCAAACAACAAACACTCAAGCAAAATACAAAAGAGACTACTTCTTGCCTATAGGAAGCGAATTAGCAATATTGCTCTTGTCGCCCTTGTACGTTTTGTCGTCTCTCTTTCCTCTTTATATCTCCGCCTTATCTGAAAAACTTCTTCAACACAGCCAGAAATCTTCTTTTTATAATGATAGTATTGTTGGTTCCCTGACTACACACGAGTATACGTGGCCGTCAAGTAATAAAGTGATTTGAAAGTCTGATATCGAACCCATAGAAATTTAGATTGATCGTTAATTAACTAAGCAAAAAAAAAAAATCAATTAATTATCCAATATAATCAAAAGTGGTGTTTTTCTATTAATCTACTATTGCGAAAATTAAACAAGTAACAACTAAATTATCAAGAATGCAAATGTGTATGATGAGATTTTACTTCCGAGGGGATTAAAATTCCAGGGTTGTGGTTGGTTTATCAATCCTATTAAGTTCAATAATCACACTCGTTAATCCAGATTATCTATGGTTGCTAATTAACTGGATTGTTTATATGAATAGCATGACCCACAATACTACCTGTCTGACCACAATATATCAACCCTATATTCCTATGGTATTGAGTCTATCATGAACGAATATAATACGGTATTCAATTAAGCAAGACTATTAGGTATATTCCTACCCTAACCACGAAATCTTCCCCCGAGCCACAGGTTCAGAAACAAGCTCTCTCTAATTTTACTATAATCTAAACATGGCTTTCCCAAGCATACCATAGACAGTAGGGTGAATTGGTAACTATAACAATTCACAAGTTAAAACTAGAATTAATGAAACAACTGCACAAGATGATAATCCGAATTAACGAAGATGTAATTAATAAACGTTAATAATTATGTCAACCACAACCATAGAACTAGAGTGCTTAGCCACTCATGTTCATAATAACAATTTTTCAAGTATTTTGCATAAACAAATTACAAAGAAAAAATTAACTCAATTAAGTCCAAATATAGTATATTTTAGCATTAAAGCCCCAAAATGTAAGGTAATTAATGCACTAAAAGTATGAAATTATAGCCAAACATCACTACCTCACACTTAAACGTTGCTAGTCCTCGAGTAATCAAACTACATGCTATAAAGACGCGACCTTTTTAAACAATCCTCCTAACTTATCACACCAAGAATCTTTAAAATAGACTACGCACAAGAGTAAAATCTTCACCTCAAGATTTGACTCACAAGTATCATGCATTATTCAGAACCCACTCACTTACTCTAACATAGAGATCAATGACATTACATTTCCTTCATGAATCAAGTGCCCTCACACTGCAAAAGAGAGTAGTTCAACACATAATAAAATTTAATAACAATTAGGAACTCAAGATAGAAAGAATTCACTCACTTTCAAAAATAATATTCATATTCCACAAAAGATGCACCATAGACTTGCCCGTAGTGTACTACTCTACTAATCAAGCTCATTCAGTCTAGGTACAAGTAGGACTTTAATTGGTTGTAATGTAGGATGCGGGTCAGGTACGATACATTTGAATATAAGAGCGACTACACCTCTCTAAGCACGTTAATACATACACTTTAACATTCAAACCTCATGCTTATGTCAAACCATAACTCCACCTTCATATCAATGTGTATTAACTCCATATTTTTTTAAGCACAATTACATCAAGAGTCACCACTATCAAGGAATATTTTTCACAGCAATACAACTATTTTTTTTCTTTTTCAATTCAAGTGGCTCTTATTTTTTTTTTCAAAAAAGTGTACCTTTCTCCTTATTTCATTAGTTTCACTCAAAAGCTAAACCAACCACCCCACAGTTTAACTTTTATAAAGTTCACAACAATTCAATTGCTCATGAGGGGTGAAAAGGTTCAAATAGATGGTTAATTCAAACAAACAAGTAAGGCTTGTAATGTGGTTGCCAAAGAAACAATATTACAAGATCGAAGGGTTAACTACGATACATAATAATTAGGCAGGTAAACTATATATATATATCTGGCTCAATAAAGAAATGCCTATATCACTTCCAAGACTGAACAAAACTACTATATTGCTTTGCAAACACACGGGCAAGTTGTAGACATCAAATGCAATACATAGAATACCACGCAAAACTCACACACACATGACACATAACTCACTCAAGATTTGACTCATCAAGACACTCTAGTCAAATCAGTTAAGCAAATTTAAGATCATACAATTTAAGGTACTTATACAAAAGTAAAAAACTGAGCCTAAGCGTCACAACCAATGTACTCGCTATTCTCAAGGCATAGCAAAGTCAAGATATATTTCTTTAATTCAGTTCATCTCATAATGGCTCCTACTCCGAAAAAATAAAACTATCTACACCTGGTTCAAACAAAATCCTTGAAAAAGAACCTCGACACAAAGAAAAATCAAGGGAAAATTACTACACTACCAACAAAGAAAGTATTTTTGTCCTTTTTCTTTAGACTTAAATCCCTTAAGAAAACTGTCTAGAAGATCCATCGTCGAGAAAAGCCCTTTTTCTAATTTTTCTCATAACTACTAAAATAATACATAATTAGGAAAAAGGTAAGAAGCTAACATTTTTCTAGCTTACTACTACTAATTATTTAGAGAATTTTCCAACCCCACACTTAAAAGAGTTCAATGCCCCCAATGCACAAATAAATTAAAATAATAACGAGGGTGTATAAGAAACTCCCTTAAAGGCCTAAGGCTGAAGCAATAGCAGCTCACGAGGTACTCGGGCTTCCTTCAGGCATGGTCCTTTATGTGGGCACCCTACACTTAGTTCTCACCATCTAGCTTGTTTTTGCACTATTCCAATAGCTTTGCTTCCTATTCTTATAATCCTACAAAACAAAAATACACACTACAATGATAATAAGATAAAAATGAAAATAAAAGAAAACAGTAAAGTTGGGCTACCTCCCAAGAAGTGCCTAATTTAGCGTCGCGGCACAACACTACTACTATGCTCAGGATGGGCACTTTCTTTTCTTCTTTCTCCCATTAAGCCTAGTCTTTTACACGCTCTCAAAAGGTCTCCTCTTTCATCTCTATCTCTTTGTCAATCATCGTTACACACTCAGCTTGCAATACCACCTCCTCCAACTCAGTTGCACCATAAGAATCACTACAATTCACATAAGGACTCTACTTGATCCCCTTCAGTTCTACCGTAGTAATCATACACAAGTCCTCATAATGCTTAGGGATCTTAAGTGCCTTGTACACATTAAGTGATTTCCTCATCGCCAACTCTCATCTTCAACTTCCCTTCTCAAACATCAATAAGTGCTCCACCAATAGCTAAGAATGGTTGCCCCAAAATAATGTTACTTCCTCATCTGCCTCTTAATCAAGAACAATGAAATCAGCAGGAAGCATAAACTTTCCCACTCGAACTAACACATCCTCAATAATTCTTTCTGGCATAACTAGTGACCTATCAGCCAACTGTAAAGTGATTGTAGTAGGTCTAATCATCCCCAATCCGAGTTTCTTAAACAAAAAGGATGACATCAAATTTATACTAGCCCCTAAATCACATAGGGCTCTACCAACTTCTTGTTTTCCGAGAGACAGAAGAATTGTGAAACACCCAGGATACTTCAACTTAGGAGGAAGTTTACTTTGAACTCTAGCGTTGCACTCTTTAGTTTGTGCAACTATTTAAAACTCTATATGTATTTGCTTGTTTGACACAATATCTTTGAGATACCTTGCATACTTAGGTCGTTCATGCAAAATTTCCACCAAAGGCAAATCACATGCACTTGGCTCAAATTATCTAAAAATTTCTTATACATAGCATCATCTTTTTGCTTTTGCAGTCTTTGTGGAAATGAAGGTGGCGGCCTTGTCACAATTTATGGCTTTTCTTTTTTATTCTCCTCAATGGGCTTAGGAAATAATTCTCCTTCAGGTATAGCTGTATACGTATTTTTCTCTAGAATTTCTTCTAATTCTCTTACATTTCTCAAGGTAACCGCATTGATTTGAGCATTAAGATTAGGCTCAGTATCACTCGAAAGAGCTCCAGTAGGTCTAGTATTCTGATTGTTAGCCTTTTGCCCAAACTTCTTCTCCAGATTTCTGAACTCTGTGCGCAATTATTGGTTGTCTATCAAGAGATTTTATATCATGTCAATCAAACTCTCCTCTGCTTGTTGTGGAGGTTGAGATGGACGATTGTAATTCTCTTGATGCCTGCTATTTTTATTTCCAACCCAAGAGAAGTTAGGATGATTCCTCCAGTTCGGATTGTATGTGTTACCATATTGAGCCTTTTGATTCATCGTCCCTCTAGCTTGTTGCCCCACGTAGTAGATGGATTTATAATTCACGGGACATATGTCACTTGTGTGACCTTCACCACACAATACACAACAAGTAGACATCTGTTGCACATGTTGCAGTTATTGTTCTTGGTGCATTATCATTTTATTCATCTAATTCACTAATCTCTCTATATCTGCCCTCATTGATGAGAAACCATCAAGCTCGATCAAACCTGCTGCCTTTTGTTTAAGTGCTCTTCATGATTCCCCATCTCCTGGCCAATTATTATCATTAGCAGTGAAATTGTTTAGCATGATCCGGATCTTACTATACGGTCTTGCCATGCAACTACCCCCACATGCTAAGTCAAGAATTATCTTTGATGCCTCGTCCAACCCATCAACAAAAGTGTGACCCAATACCTCATCAGTCTGACAATGGTATGGGAAGTCTCTGAGTAGCTTCTTGTATCTTTCCCAAGCTTGTCGAAGAGTCTCACCATCTCGTTGTTGAAACCCAAGAATCTGGATCCTCAAGGACTTTGTCTTCTTCGTGGGAAAAATTGATTAAGAATTTCCTTGCTAGATCATCCCAATTGTGGATTGAGTTCGCGGGTTACTTTTATAACCATTCCTTAGCTTCCCCCATCAGTGAAAAGGGAAACAATGTCAGCCTGACATACTTCATAAAAGCGTTCCGGTAATTGTAGTGTCTTTCCATGAAGTTCTGAATGTGTTTCTGCGGATCTTCATGGGATAGACCCACATATTGTTCTGTGGATTGAATTAGTTAAACCATGTACTGTTTGAGTTCAAAGTGACCCATGATGTCAGGCTTCACGATTGCCTAACTCATAAGAGCAGATCGGGCCTTGCAGCCTCTATCACCGGACGCTCTTCATTACCTGCCATCTCTATTGGTTGTGGTTGAACTACGATGTCCAACTCTCTTTCAATTCTAGTTCTAGCTTTGACTTCCCTTCTCATTCTATGAAGTGTTTGTTCTATTTCTGGATCAAGTGGAAGGAGATTGCATTCCAAGATGCCATGTGAAAGTAAGTAAAAGAAAAAAAACTAACCAAATAAGAAAATTAAAAACTTGAATAAAAATCAATTAAAAGCTTAACTTAGATAAGTGATATAATATAAGGGTCCACCAACTTCTATAAAAAATCATGTTCTCTATCAGGTTCTCTATCAGGTTCGACAGTACACATACACAAAGTAGAAATTAAATGACAGGAGAAATTTTACGTGAAAAATTTCCAGCTCAACGGGATTAAAATCCATGACCTACCCTTGTAGGATTTCAACTTCACTACTGTGCAACTTTCAAATAACAACCTATGCAACCTAGGAATTAAACTTTTAATTCCTCACTAACTTGTAACACACCTATTACAAGCCATTTTGCAATAACTCTATTACAGAGACTTTGAAACTTGACCAACTCTAGCTAAGACTTAAATACGTAGGTTTAAGGTTTACAAGGGTTTCTTACATAATGCTTCTTAAACAAGCGAGATAGAAATTTCAGTTAAGACTATTACAAAGTTACAACTCAGCTAAGGACATATAATAACTCTATGTGGAAACTAGTCCATAGTTGTTTTGTTCTTTGTTCTTGAAGCACTTGACACTTGCTTGGTGAATCATCACGTGAGTAAGCTCTTGTGAAATCTCTAAGTGTTCAAGTGATTTGTTTTACCTCCCTTGAATGCATATATACATGTGTGACATCACTTACAATGATGCAGGTAAGGTAGGTAAAAAGTCTTCCCTAAAATGTTTACCGCAGCATTGTTCCTGCACTGTAGCATGTGCAGGCAACAACTTTTCAGCTGGAAAATTGACTTTGTACAGTCTCCTCGGGAACTAGTAGAGACCTGGTCCCTTAGCTATTCCTTCCACTCTGAGGAGTTGAATCATATTTTCACGCTAAGTCCTAACCTGGAACCTTGTGATCTTGAAGTCTTATAAATGTGTAACTAGTTCCTTATCTGGTTCTAAATAGTATGTTTGTTAGATCATCAAAACATAAAATAAAATACTTATAACCAAAGTACTTGTAACTTATCAATTTTCCCATTTTTTATGATGACATACTTATAATTGAAAATCCTAGACAGAGCCGTAAAGGACCAGATTGTGAACCAGAAAGACCTTAAGTTCTCCCTGAAGCTCTACATTTCCCCTTAGTTAGTACCTGAACTTTTGTGAGTTCCCTCTGAATGAGTTTTCCCTGAATCCGTATTTTGTTTTCAGACTATTATTCATTCATGAATTCATACCCTTTTATTATTCAATTAAATTTTCTCCCTTTTGGCATCATAAAAAGCACAGAACAAGTTAGAAACATAAAGAAGTCTAGCATAGCTAAGTCATGTCACTTATGTGTTCACAACATGATAGAAAACAAAAAAAATAGCACTAGCATAGATAGCAAAAAGGAAATCACTTTCATTAACCAAATTTGGACTTTTACAAGCGGGAGCAGAATCATTGTTTTCATCCACAGTCTAGAACAAACAAAAAACAATTCCAGAAATAACAAACCATCACTAAAAACAACTTAAGAAGATAAATACTGGAAACTGGAGACTAATGTGACATTCTTTAAGGGACACTAGAGGAAGGGGGCTTCGAAAAGGAAGCAAGAGTTTGGAGGACAAGATCTATGCGAGCATACGCGGACATTTGCTCATTGAGTAGTCTTTCTTTTAGGTCCTCCACCTATTTCATGAGTTCAACATTATCCTTTGTTAGGCATGCAACCTCTTCGCAATGAGAACTACTAGAATCAGGTACCTCTTGCAACTGACTGAGCTGACTCTCAAGAATCACGTTCCTAGCCTTCATCTTTTGGATCTTCTCTATGGTACTATTCTGAGTATTTATCAGTTGAGAGATTGTGGAAGTGCTTCCAACTCTTCTGACTTTGTCAATACACTCACACTCCTCTAGAGTGGTTTTTGGTGCCAACTTTGGCCTGTCCTAGAGGTACTTTGAAAAACTCAAAGGCTTTTATGAGAAGGAATCCATTAGGCAATCCAGGATTCCCATCTCTAAGGTTTTCTACCTTCTGCATATCCTCAATCATTATGGCCAGAAAATTGATGGAGGAAAATTATCCAAGGTTTCCATAAGGAATAAGTCAACTTTGGATGCAACTAATCTTCTTTCAGCGCGGGGAAGCAACACTTTGTTAACCATCTTAAAGAGAAATTGATAAACTAGAAGGAGTGCCTTCTTATGCACATGTTCCCCATCGTCATGCCCCGAACCTAGGCCTAGACGTAACACGCCAGTCGGTTCCTGACTACATGTGACCAAGCGAATCAATTGGCTGGTTGAATCACATGTGGTATCATAAAATACTGAATGCGGAAGATAAACTAACACATGCTGATATACTAAAAGTCTGGATGATATAAATCAAAGTGTGGAAATATTAATACAATTCTGAAACATATTTGTAGCCAACATAGCTTAATATGAAAAGCATGCGACTCCATCTAACTATTACTCTAGTATATGAAGCCTCTAATAAAGTACTGAAAATAATGACTGTCTGGAAATACTGAAGACTGTAGTAATGATAATGCCCCGAAAGAACTAGGGATCACCAAATAGCTAGTACGATAATCCTAGCGCTTTGGATCATCAACATGTAAATCATTACCTGCATCTTAAGATGAAGGCCCTGGGCAAAAGGGATGTCAGTACATTTGAATTGCACTGGTATGTAATGCAACTGAAAGAAAGAATCATAAATGCTAAAACTGAAACTAAGCTGATAACTGAGAATTTATAATTGATAAATGAAATGATAACTATTGAAACTAAAACTAAAATGATAACTGATAACTGATAATTGATAACTGAACTGATAAACTGAATTGATAACTGGTAACTGAAATGATAACGGATAACTAAAATAATAACTAATAATTGAACTGAATAAAGGAAGTAAGGATATGAATACTCCCTCTTCTGAATGATGAACAACATATTTATCTGAATAAATAAACTGCGGCCTCAGGCCCAATATATATACATATAAGCTGCAGTTGTGCACACACACACACACACACACACAC
>MU711528.1:148066-191223 GCA_026770625.1 Nicotiana glauca | reverse complement strand
ACCTCCATCTGCATGGCTGAAATATCGCCACTTTATTTTTCTTGCATAACCGAAATATCGCCACATTATTTACATCTTGCATCGGCTAAAATATCTCCACCTTTGCTTACATCTGCATGGCTGAAATATCGCCACTTTTTACATCTTGCGCTGGCTGAAAGATCGCCACTCTTTATTTACATTTCCGCATCGGCTGAAAGATTGCCACCTTTTGCATTTCATGGGCTGAAAGATCGCCACCTTTCATATTTCATGGGCTGAAAGATCGCCAAATTTTCTGAGGGCGCCATTTTTCGGAGGCACCATTTTCATAGCCCGAGAACGCCATGCCATGGCCTGAGGACCCCATTTTATCTCCTGCATATCATTATTCAAAGGCATCCTAGTTTGGAGGCATCATTCTCATAGACCGAGAACATCATTTCGTCGCCTGCGAATCCTTTATTATGCACTTCATGGCCCAGGACGTCATGGTCTGAGGACGTTATCCTAACTGTCCAAAGACAACATTCATGGTCCAACGGGAACTTGCATTACGTTTAAATTTATGCAATATATATATATATATATATATATATATATATATATGTTCACAACTGCAGCCTCGGGCCCAAGTATATGTATACATAACTGCGACCTCAGGTCCAAAATACATAAAGCATAAATTGCGGCCTTAGGCCCAAATACAGGTGTTCAACATTCAGGAACTGAGAATGATACTGCAATACATGATAGTGAAATACTGAATTACACTGAGTTACATGATACTGGAATACTGGATCACACTGAGTTACATAATACTGGAATACTGAATCACACTGAGTGACATAATATTGGAATACTGAATCACACTGAATTACATAATACTGGAATACTCAATAGGACTAGACCGAGACATGTATTCTTGAACTGATTATGAACACTGAAACTTCAACTGTTTATGGTATATTAAGTAATCTATACTAAGACTCCGAGGCATCAAACCCAAGTCTATATTGAATACGCACTGAGCTCACAACATTCAGAATGAAATTCATGAATGAGTTATGAAACTAGAGAATAGAAGTTCTACAACTATTCAAGGAACTAGGCTTAACTATATTTTTGAGGCAATTGGTGACGTCGTAAAAGAAACATAGTGTAGGGAGATTCATTAAAATTTCCAAACATAGAGAGTTAGCATCACATACCTTAACTTCCTGCTCTTGAGTGTAATACAACATTCGCCAACCCTTTCAACTTTAGTCCATATCAATACAAGTCAAAGGGATTCCATATTAGCAATAATACTCATGTTTTGGTTACTTAGGCGTCTTCTCAAACACTTGGTGGCATAAAGCTTCATAGTCCTTATTAATGGTTCCTCTACACCCAACAACCCATTCTTTTATTCCTAGTTAAATTCTAAAATCTCAAACGATTATAATCAACATTATTCTTTATCGCCCATAAGGTAAACAACACCCGTAACCAATAATCAACAATCAACACCCCAACCCTATAATCGTTTGATGCTTTTCTATCAAACTTCGAGTTCTAGGCTTCCTTCTCTTAACAATGATGTCCCAATTGAATATATAATGATATGGAGGGTTTACCCATGTTAATAAGATGTTGGAAAATTAAAATTAACTTAGAATCACCACTAGAACTTACCTTGGATGGTAGAGGGACCTTTAAGGAATTAGGTTTTGAGAGCTTTACTTTCTAGAGCAAGTTTTTATATTTTGGGGCTGTGGGGAACGAAATAGGGCTAAAAAAATGACTTCCCAAGTTTTCCACCACGCCCCAGTAGGCTTGAACACAGTCCCGACCATGGTAAATCGTTGGAACACTGCCTCACGACCGCGGTCGCTGTCAAACATGGCAGAAAGCGGTGGTTACGCACTATTCTATAAAATAGGCATAACTTTTTGCACAGAGCTCCATTTGGGCTCCACAATATATTGTTGGAAAGATATTTCAAAGGCTTACAAATTTCATGATTTTAGTTTTCCTAAATTCCTTACATATTATCACCAAACCTTGCTGGAAGACAAACCTTCTGCAAACTTAGTCAATTTTGTCAAATCTTATGCACCTCACTTTCCATCTTGATTTTGAAACAACTATTTTTACCCATAATCATCCCAATAGGACTTCATATACCCAAAATATAACCTTACTACTCCTTTAACTCATTAATACCTAATCCAAATGTACTGGGTGTTACACACATGTTGTACTGCCTTGTCCTTGACAATGGCATTTCTGAAGTTTGCTGTGTAGGTATCCTGAACAGATGACAATCCTTTGGTAGGAACACCCAAAATTGACCCTAATAAGGCAGAGTCCATCACTATGTCCCCCCATTTACCTACACATAGATTTGATCACCCTCTACTATGAAGAGACTGGTATAGAAACTCTGTACCTTGTCCTCATACGCTATAGGAGCCTCACTTGTAAACAGATTGGTCAACTGTTAAGAATCACAAATGTCCACTAATTATCTCATCCCATCACTCTCTAGTATGTTAGAGGCAAATGTGCGGCCCCACAACACTTTTTGATTCCCCCACTTCCTTTTCTCAGACGTCAGAGACCCACTCACTTTTCCATTCTTGATGGAACCACGTTCCTCATCATCATCATCCCTCTTTCTTTTCACTGACCTGCCAACAAACTTTTCCTTGTCCACTGACTTGTTCTATATATGTTCACCAAATTTTTCCACTTCTTCCTCATCAGATTTGTCATCACGCTCTTTCACTCTCTTGTCACCAGAACTTTTTACCAACTTTTCATTGGAACCAGGAATAACACTCTTAAAAGAACTCTCAGCACCCTTAGAGGTGTGCCTTTTGGATTGAGAGTGAGGGTGCTTCTTCCTTGAAGACTTGCGGGTCAGGAAACTAAGTTCCTCTTCGGTTTCCTCATCCATATCCACTACATGAACATCCTCTACTTGAATTTCCATCTTTGACTAACCCACCCCTTCTCCGATTCCTTTTACTCTTCTTGAGGGAAAACTCTAGAGCCTCTTTTTGCTACAGCCGTGTAGTAGATCGGTTAGGAGGTGGTTCTGAAGTTACCACCGCCTTAGTCCTTGCCATGATAAAACTAGCATAAACTAAATCATCTGCGTCTTCTTCACTGTCAAGATTCATCTCAGGAACCACCATATTTAAAGAATCAACATCGAAGTGGGGAGAGGGAGCACGACCAATACTAACCTGGGGAGATGACTCCTGACCTGGATCCTCCATGGAGGGATCAAGTTCATTATTTGGGACCCCAGTAGCATCATCTTGTGCCGGTTGTTCAAATGTCACAATTTATCCATCTTCTTTTGATGGATGGGTCTCTTCCCTCTGAGGCTCAGACCCTCATGCACATTCCTCTATAGTGACCCCTTCTGACGCAATGGAAAATGTATTCTCTATTCCCTCCTTTTCTTGTAGTTCCATGGCAATTTTAACAAACGAAGGAGTGATACCTACAGAGTCACAACTTATCATGGTGGTCTCAGTCTCTTCATGACTAATCATCAAATCTTCACTCAAGTGCTCAACCATGGATAGAGTTGAAGGTTCCTGAATGAGGTTCCCTTGTTGACTCTGTTTGACTGGTGAGACTGGAGGAGAACAGACATTCTCAGACTTGCTCATATGAAGAGTTGACTCAGAGTGGACAGGAGAGGGAGTGGAGTGTGGAGGAGTCTCTTCTTTAGGGTTTGGACTAGTGATTGTGTTGGGAGAGGAGTTCACTGCTAAAATACTGACTGGTGAGGACTCAATCACAGTTTTGTCAGGCACACTAAAGGTTGCTTGATTTTCATACATAGTGAGATTATTCTTGAAGTACTGTGGATTTGAGAAGAGAGAAGACAAACATGGAATTTTGAGTTTGGAAGAGAACGAGTTGTGATATTGATTTAATTATGATGAGGGACCCATTCTAAAATGGTGGCACCCTTTTGCTTGGGAGATGTATTGTTTAGAAAAGTAGTGACATTTGGGCTATGAAGTATTGGCTGAAGAACACGACTTTAAAGAGACTATTACACTGAGGATGATGTGGCCTTGTTTTTTGTCCATTTTACATTGTGTATAAAAGAACAAAGAAACAATTAGCCTGCATTACAGAACTGGGTTCCCTGATAGGTCTGTCAAGTGAGTTTTATCCCCTTATTCATCATACACTACAATATCTTCTTCTGTAGTCATCATGCGTGTCTACCTGTAACGGTATAGAGGTGAGTTAGACTTAACCAAAAAACACTTTAACTAGCTTTTACCTTACTATGACTTTCATAACCAATAATGAGGAACCAGTTTCTCAGTTGGGTTTTATCATCCTCCAATGCAAAGTGATCTTTCTCAGAATGCTTTCTTCCTTGGGCTTTTGGTGACGATGTCTGCAACTTGATCTTCAACAGTCACTATATTTGGCCCTCTTGAGTTTGACTCAAGTTCTTCCAATTTGTTACTTGTTCCATAGCACTTGACCACAGCAGGATGCTAATTATACATATTCTGCTTCAGCTGTTGAGAGTGCCATTGAATTCTACTTCCTTGAGCCTTATGAGACAAGACAAGAACTCAAAGACTGTCCTAATTCATTCTAGCTTTTCCTATCCATTACTTAGAGGACAATAGAGAACCAAGTTCTGTGTTCTTCTAGGATATCTCAAAATTCTTACAGCACCCTTCAGATGAGAATCCTTTGGATTTGACTGAGACATTGCGCATAACCCAACTCTAACCACAATGTCTAGTATACTTGCAGTGAGCTACATGAGTGATTCAGTGATGTCTCTATACAAAAACTCTCTTTCCAATAGCTCATTTTTTAGCTTTTGTTGTTGTAGAGCGAGACCCGTTTCCTTACTAGAATCGATGGTCGTTCTATACCTTGATCAGTATTTATGTTCTCTTTTGAGACGAGTACGTGAGGAGGATTCCTTCATCTCTTCCTCCATCAGATTTTCAAGGTTGACCCTTCCCATTGTTGAGAACATGACAATTATACCTAGATATCCTCAATTGAGGCAGTAGCTTTGGTCAAGATATTTGCAAATCCTTTATCAATTAATATTGAACTTGCCCAGTTTTCAAGAGTCCTTTTCTTCTTTTCAATAGCTCCATCTGATGTGGTGTTCTTTGAGCTAAGTGGTTGAGTATTCTTCTTTGAATATTGCATTCATCAACTTATGGCATTATCCAAACCCGTTCCATGATTTAATCTGATGCAAGCCGTGTTTGTTTCTATCGGTACCTGGATCTTCTTGACAAAAGTTACAATTTCTTGAAAGATCTCATCCTTGGCTCTGAAGTGTTGTCTGCTCCTTTTGGGCTTGAATGAAGATCTAACATGTTTTCCTTTTGCACAGGCATTGCACACTTCATGTTACTTGTTACTCAACTTGATCAGACCACGAACCAGATTCTTCAGATCCAGTTTGTTTAGAGATAGACAACGTGAAATGCTCCAGTCTTTTGTCCCGTGGTTCAACATTATCTTCAACAGCTTCCAACCAACTTATATCTTCACTCTGCAAAAACTTAATCATAGAAACATAAGTACTCTTATGTCTTTTGGCTACACCATCACCTCACCAATCACAGGATTTGAGATTGTGCATATCCTGGACAAGCATTCCACCTTATTTCCTTTGACACAAATCTTCCAACTCCTAGAGCGTACCCCTTTTTTAGAAATTTTCAAAAGGGTACACTCTCTCATTGCAGGGGTTTTTAGTGAAGGAAAATTGATTATATTTCCAGTCCTGTCCTTTGAGCAACCGCTGTTCATGTGTCATTATTGGCTGCTCCCCTTCACTGCTCCCTGCACACAAAAATCAAGGGTTAGATTTAGGAACCCAAACTAGTTTGGGTCTTTTGTTAAGAGAAAAAGGATGAATGAGTGCTCTCTTAGTCCAAGTAAGCAAAATGTGTTTCCTATTTGATGGACCAGGTCCTCTTGCAGTAGTTGCTCTCTCAGCAAAGACTTTATTTCTCTGATGAGACTGAACCCTGGCCATGTAATTTTCCTTGAGGTGCCCATTGTTGCCACAGTGGGTCATAGCCAATTGTCAGGTACAATAATATAATTGCTATGAGGGTTGTAGGGAATATTTTCCCTTTGAAACCCAAGCCCCTGCCTGTTTCCCCCAGAGTTGGTGTGTATGGCAGTGATAACATCCGAGGACCAGGTCCACTTAAGCGATTTCTCAAGATCACTCTTTACTTTCCCTAGTTCTTCTTGAAGCTATTGTTCTTCTCAAGTTCAGCACATAAACTAGTCTTTACCAAGTTTAACTCATTTTCAAGCTTAATGTGTGCTTCACTTGCAACTTCCTTTCCCTTTCCAGAGTTTCCAGGCCTATTTACTGTTTTAAATTCCTCAATTGTTTTATTCAAGTCTACTACTGCCACTACTAGGTCATCTCTTTATTGCTCAATGATAGCAACCCACTCAGTCAAGGTTTCCTTTCTTTACTTGCACACTGAATTTTTCTTTTAAGTCCACCACAAGCACCATTAGCTCATCACGTTCATGTTCTATACTAGTAATTTTCTCTTCTAAGGCATTCTTTTCTCTTTTCAGGTTCTCTATTATTTCTTTCAAATCAACTACAATGACTACTAAGTTTTCTCTGGTTTGTTAAGCTTTCCCTAGTTCCATAGTTAATGCATATTTATCAGTGATATGACTATGGTAAGCATCAATTAGCCCATTTGCTAATGACATGAGCATTTTAGGAGAGTAAGATTTCAGATTTCTCCGAACATCCAAAAAGTTTACCTCATCACCGTTATCAGATTGAGCCATTAGAGCAAAGGTTGAATCATACTCAGTTGCTTCATTTTGCACTGTCATCATTGAACTACTACCATGGTCATCTTCTTCATCATATTTGCTGGAGGAGTCTCCCCATGCAACAAGAGCTTGCTTTACAACATTTTTAGCATCATTCTTCCTCGTGAAGTGTTTGTCGGGAACGTGGTTCCTTTTGGCTGCTTTATCAAAGTTGTTATTATACTGATCTTGCTTTAGGAGGGGGAAATCTATGATGAAGTATCCTAGCTTACCACATTTATGATAGAGGTCATAATTTCTTGTCTTGCTAGAACTTCCCCTTTTTGGAATACCTCCATTCCCGCGAAGCATCTTCTGAAATCTTTTTGTCAAGTAAGCCATGTTCCCGTCTTCACCACTTGAGTCATTGTTGTCTGTCTTGAGGACCAGGTACTTCTCCCTATTGGTCTCTCTTCTTTGATTGTCCTTATTTATCTTCATTTCATAGGTTTTCAAGTTTCCAGCAAGTTCATCCATGGTCAGTGTCTGCAAGTCCTTAGCCTCTGTAATGATGTTAACTTTAATTTCCCAAGAAATGGGCAGTACACTAAGGATTTTTCTGACAAGCTTTTTTCTTGGAATACTTTTACCATGATATTGAAGCTCATTGATGATGAAGGTGAATTGAGTATACAGATCTTGGATGGATTCATCATCTTTCATTCTGAAGAGCTCATATTCTGTGTGAGCATATCAATCTTGGATTGCTTCACCTGAGTTGTTCCCTTGTGAGTTGTATGAAGAGCCTCCCAGATCTCTTTTATTGATTGATAAGCTGATATCCTGTTATATTCATCAGGTCCAATGCCACACACAAGAATTTTCTTTGCATAAAAATTCTTTTCTATGGCCTTTCTATCAGCGTTATTGAATTCCTTCCTCATCTTGGGAATGGCTACCACTGGGTTGCCAAGGTTATTTATAGGGACAAAGGGCCCATCACATATTACATCCCATAACTCATAGTCTTCAACCATGATGAAGTCACGCATCTTAGGTTTTCACCACCCATAGTATTGACCATTGAACCTAGTAGATCTGTACGTAGACTGACCTTCTTCGATGTTTGGCGGAGCAGCCATGAGGATCCTTTCTAGGTGTTAACCTGATAAAAAGAACTTTCTCTGATACCAATTGATATAATATAAGTCCACCAACTTCTATAGAGAACTAGGTTCTCTATCAAGTTCGACAATACACACACAAAAAGCATAAATTAAATGACAGGAGGAATTTTATGTGGAAAATTCCCAGCTCAACGGGATTAAAAAACAATGACCTACCCTTGTAGGATTTCAACTTCACTACTGAGCAACTTTTCAGATTACAACCTATGCAACCTAGGAATTAAACTCTTAATCCCTCACTAACTTGTAACACACCTATTACAAGCAACTTTTGCAATAACTCTATTACAAAGACTTTGAAACTTGACTAACTCTAGCCAAGACTTAAACACACAGGTTTAAAGTTTACAAAGATTTCCTACAAAGTGCTTCTTAAGAAAGCGAGATAGAAATTTCAGTTTAAGACTATTACAAAGTTACAACTCAATTAAGGACATATAATAACTCTATGTGGAAACTGGTCAGTAGTTGTTTTGTTCTTTGTTCTTGAAGCACTTGACACTTGCTTGCCGAATCGTCACGTGAGTAAGCTCTTATGAAATCTCCAAGTGTTCAAGTGATTTGGTTTATCTCCCTTGAACGCATATATACATGTGTGACATCACTTACAATGATTCAAGCAAGGTAAGTAAAAAGTCTTCCCCGAAAAGTTGACTGCAACATTGTTCCTGCACTGTAGCGTGTGCCAGTAACGACTTTCCAGCCGGAAAGAGTGGTGTTTTTCTATTAATCTACTATTGCAAAAAATAAACAAGTAACAACTAAATTATCAAAAATTCAAATGTGTATGATGAGATTTTACTTTCGAGAAGATTAAAATTCTAGGGTTGTGGTTGGTTTATCAATCCTATTAAGCTCAATACTCACATTCGTTAATCCAAATTATCTATGGTTGCTAATTAATCAGATTGTTTATATGAATAGCATGACCCACAATACTACCTGTCTGACCACAATATATATCAACCCTATATTCCTATAGTATTGAGTCTATCATGAATGAATATAATACGGTATTCAATTAAGCAAGACTGTTAGGTATATTCCTATCCTAACCACGAAATCTTTCCCCGAGCCATAGGTTCAGAAACAAGCTCTCTCTAATTCTACTATAATCTAAACACGGCTTTCCCAAGCATACCATAGACAGTAGGGTGAATTGGTAACTACAACAATTCACAAGTTAAAACTAGAATTAATGTAACAACCACAAGATGATAATCCGAATTAAAGAAGATGTAATTAATAAACGTTAATAATTATGTCAACCACAACCATAAAACTAGAGTGCTTAGCCACTCATGTTCGTGACAACAATTTTCCAAATATTTTGCATAAACAAATTACAAAGAAAAAATAAAGGAATGAAGAACTCTATGATTTTCTACTCCAAAAGTTGTTCCAAGTGATGATCTTGCCTCCGGTCTCCAAACTCTTCTAAAATGGTGTTTAATAACTATTTATATGTGTAGGAAAGAGACCTAGACGAAATAACTAAGTCCAAAATAAAAAAGGAGATAAAATAGGCTTTTAAAATTCGGAACCCCTTCGCTATAGGCCGTTCTGCGCGAGCTCTGTCGCCTGGTGAACCTCGTTGTAAGCCTCGTAGTGCGAGCTCTATAGCGCGCAAAATCCCTTGCGAAACCAGCTCTGATGCGAGCTAAATAGTTCGCATGCCTGCTCTGTTTCATTGCCTAACTTTAGCTTTAACTCTCATTTTCACGTGTTTTTTCTTTTTTCAATTTGTTCTTTTGTATTTTCTTTTTTGGTTTGTTTTCAAAGATTGCACAATCATACACCATATATTTTCCGTCATCAAATAATCATGAGCCTTTCTTGTCGTATGTAAAATACACATAAAATCTCTACTTGCTCCCAATTTCGTCTTCAATGTACCTACACATAAAATAAACTCAATTAAGCCCAAATATAGTATAGTTTAGCATTAAAGCCCAAATATGTAAGGTAAGTAATGCACTAAAAATATGAAATTATGACCAAATATCAGGTATCATAGACCATTTTGCGCAAATCTCGATTATTCCCTACCAGCATAAATACTAGATAACTATGTCAACCACAATTTAAAACGAATAAGCCACCTAAAATTTTCTTAACGTGGATAGACAATCACGTACTCTTCTCTCTATTATCTCGTATACAATAATTCTTAGCTCTTACTGTAACATGTTTTTTGCTTTTTTATTTGAGAGAGAAAAATGTTGGATCATTATGAAATAATAAAAGAAGAAGAAGAGCATTGCAGAGAAAAGTAGAGAGAGAGAGAATTCTTATTGATTTTGGAATGAATTACCATGGAATAGAACCCCTCTATTTATAAGGAAAAAGTAACTTATTCACCAAGTAACAAACCCTAAAATCTCTTTAAAATACAGACATTCACCATAAATAAAATACTATTTATGACACTCCCCCTTGAATGTCTATCCAACAGATAATGTGCCTCGTTAAACCTTAAATAAAACACCCACAACAACAACCTGGTGTGGTCCCACAAGTGGGGTAAGGAGAGGGTAGGATGTACGCAGTCTTACCTCTACCCTGGAAGGGCTGAGAGACTGTTTCCAATAGACCATCGGCTAAAGAAGGTGAAAGAAGCTCTGGTAGTAAGTAATAGCAAAACAATAATTAGAAAACTAAATCGGAGATAGCAATAGATAATATGAAAGGGGTATTGATAATAAGTAGTAGCAATATAACATATTTAGAAAACTAATTCCTGTCACACCTCCTTTTTCTGCAGCTTTACTACACCCCGGGGAAGGGATATAATAAAGAAGGAGTTTTTCCAATTAAAGGACAATCGAAACGGGATTCGTTTTATTTAAGAATCGAAGTCGCCACTTGGGAGATTTATGGTGTCCCAAGTCAACAATTTGAATCCCAAATCAAGGAAAGGGTTTGACTCTGTTTAACAGTCGCGAACCAGAAATCCGGGTAAGGAATTCTATTAACCCGGGAGAAGGTGTTAGGCATTCCCGAATTCCGTGGTTCTAGAACGGTCGCTCAACTGCTATATTTGGCTAAATTTTGATTTTTATACATGTTAAACTTACAGTGCAATTTTAAAATTATTTACCGCTTTTTATCAATTATTTTTATTTAAGAAAGTGAACGTCGTTTAAGAATATATTTTCGGATCACGTCACATGAAATGCATCCGGATCCTCGATACATTCTTATTCAACGTTTTCAGATTTGGATTTGGGTCGCATGAAATGCACACCCGTATTAGGAAGGTAATTTTATTAAAGGACGCGCCTAAAGCGGCTAGCGTGTTATTATATTTTGGGGAGGCCGTGAAATTTGCTAAACGGCCCGTCCCGAATACTAAGCATTTTTTTTTGAATTAAGTAATTAATGAGGGCCCCACAATTTATATGTTTTTGCTTGGCGAGGCTCATCTCATTTTATTATTTAAAGGCCAACCTAGAGCAAACTACAATTCTCTATTTATTTTTTGTCTCTGAAAGGGCCTAATTAATTAGCATTATCAATTGCTATTAAAAGTAATCAAGGAAAATGGGCCTAAAGTTCGAGTCCACATTTGAACAAAAGGTGACACCTCTTAGCTCGAGTGTGATACTCAACTCAAAGGCCCAAAGACCCTGTTGCAACATTAACCTTATATTTAAAAATCGTTCAGGCCCAAATGACCTCGGCCTAGTCCAGTGGCAACGAAATCTATTATTTGTTGAGCTATTACTAGATCTGGGCCTTAACCTTCCAATCAATAAGATAGAGGAGGTTTGAAGTTGGGCAGGAGTTATTTGGACTTCAAGAATTATAACAGTCCAGTTTAACCAATCAGTGCAGGAGACAATTAATTTGTGAATTAACTCTATACTTGCATCAACTCATAATTCTGAGTTTGCATTTGAAATTGATATCACTTTAGGCTATTGCAGTACTGAATTTTAACACATAAGTACACTTAACATCTCCAGCATATCTTAGATAATCTCACACATAATTCCAAACATGCTGCATACTAGTTTGATCTTCGAATTCCCTACTGTTTGTTCATTCCTATTAGAGTGTTGATTCATGAACTTTAACTGAACATTAATGTGACCACATAACGAAAATTGAAACTCGATAATAAATGATGCTAAATGAAAATGGATTTCCTATACTTAATTTATAAAGAATCACACATATTCAATCACGATTTCTGCCATTTAATTCATGAGTGAGATCATAGCTAGTTTCTAATTCCTAAATCTCTGATTTCAATTTCATACATGGCAACTTGAATTCGGAAGTTTAAACTAATGCAAACTAATACTACTGAATATACAACTCCTACAATTAGAAGAAGTAATAAAATTACTTTAACAGTCCATAATTCAAACAGTCCTTAACTACGATCCCAAACAGTCCTAACTCTACGGACAGTCCTAATCAACTTCAGTGTAACAACTACAAATTAACATCAATATACAATCACATGTCCCAATTTTAATCACATGAAGATGCAATAGAATTGCGAAATGCAATGTAGCAGACGAGCAACATTTTATTTCAATCCAAATTTTGAGATTCTACAGCAGTGTACCTGGATTTGGTAATGAAAGAAGCAGTAAGAGAAGTCAACAGCAATAACAGGAATAGATTTGAACCAAAACAGCTCCTCAAAAACCCAGGAATGAAATCAAAGATTGACACACCCCATAGATGATCAAAACCAGCTTAATTGACCCCCAAAATTAATTGAAATCAAACGAGGAAGCTATAGAACATTTCCAGCACTCAAAAACACTCAACAACAACTTGAATGAATCCCAAACACATTCAGTTGCACCAAGTCTCCAAGTACAGAACAAAAACAAAGAAATCTTAGCTAATTTTGACGCTAAGTGAGTTAACCAATTGAATTAAGAGATAAACTTTTAGAAAATGATCAAAGGAAGATCAATGTACCAGTTTTTTTTTTGATTTTTTGGAAGTTTTCTGTTGTTTTTTTTTTTTTTTGGATTTTTTAGATCTAGGAGAAGTTTTGAATTTGAAATTCAAAGTTTAGCTAAAAAAAACTGGTGGAAAGTAGGGGAAATTTTCAGAGGTTCAAACTTGCAAAACAAGGCAAATGAATGCCTATTTATAGAAAATTCTAGGGTGCCACTTCAGATTTTTATTTTGCTCATTATTCCCTACTTTATTTCTTTTTTACCCTATAGTTTTCTGACTTGTACTACAATTTACTACATCTATTTATTGAAAACTATACTAATGCCCCAATCTAGAAGATTCTATACCCATTATAATTCCTATACTACCCTCACTTCATTTTATTATTTACTAAATCTGATTAAACTACCATTTCTTATACCTATACTACCCCTGAAACCATGTTGTAATTACCATTAACCAATACCAAAAATGCCCCTACTTTACTCTCAGAATTACTGAACCCCAGCTAACTAAACAAACTCCCTACCCTTGGCCAAAAGTAACTATAGTTAACTAAGAGGATAATGTATTCAGCTATATCCAAACAAACTACTTTTAACACTATTTTAATTAACACTAATTAACACTAGTATTGAGCTAATAAACAAATAAGTACTGAAATGAATCTGAAACAATTTCAAGCAAAACAAATAGACATAAGAATTTAATTTATTTATCTAAGTCAATTAAACAGAACAATTTATTAAAACCTGAATCGAACTAATACCTAAAATCATAATAGAACATATAGTAAAGAATCAGAAACTAAAACACTGAAACAGGTATCAAGGTGGATTCAAAACAGGTTTAAACAATCAAACAAAATAAAACTAAAAGCTAAAACAAATACTAAACAAAAATCAAAACCTAATCGAACGAAACTTACTGATTGTTGGCCTTCGACTTGGCTAATCTTGAATTTAATTTCCAATTATTGTTATATATCTATTTTGTCCAAAATAGACATATAACAATAATTGGAAACCAACATAACACTTGAAACAAATTGACGACCTCGAACCCTAGATTTGAAATTTGGGGCGGCCTGTTGAGATTTGAGGGAAAATAACCCCATATTTGTGGAGAGGAGGATGAGGAGACTATCTGGTGAAAGTTTGGAGTCATTTGGGTGACTTTGTAATTTGGCCGGATTTTAGATTTGAGTTTTGAGAAGATAGGCTGAGATTTGAAAGAAACGGGCCATGGATATAGAAAGGGGAGGTGAAGGAGCACCGGTGGTGTAATTTTGGGCTTATTTGGAGCTCCGCCGCCGGCGGCGGCGATGTGGCGGAGTGTGGTGGCGTTACGGTACGAGGAAGAGGGGTGGTTTTAGGTTTATTATGATTTTTCGGACAGTTTTATATAATACAATAATCAATTGTAACCCTTAGATGATGGGGAAATGGAGGTTCCAGATTAACAGACGCCAAAACGGCGTCGTTTTGGTTTATTGAAGAGCTGGACCGGGTGAAGGCTACTGGGCTGGGGCGTGATCCGTTTGGGCTGGGGTTTTGTTCAACGAGCCCAATTTTTGGTCTCTTATTAAGATCATTTCATTTTATTTTTTTAATTGTTTTTTCCTTTTAATTTTGTTTTCTTTCATTTTTGTGTTTTTGTATATTTTATTTTTTCTGATTTTATAAAAATGCTAATAAAACTCACAATTAAATTGCACTAAAATTATATTTCTAATTAATTCCTAATTAAAAGAACAATGCAAACTAATACTAGTTTTGAACTAAAAATGCAAAGCGAACCATTTTTTGTTATTTTTTTATATTTTGTTCTAAAACAAACTAATACTAATTAATACTAAAATGTGAAATTAAATTTCTAAATATAAATGCATATATTTTTTTATTTTCATATGAATTATCATGCACTCAATTAATCACAAAAATGCAACAAAATTCATTAAAAATTGTAAAATCATTTTACTTGAAACTTTTGGAATAATTTGCTTAGAGAAAAAATCACGTGCTCACAATTCCAAGGCAGCTGACGAGAATATGAACGAAATACTTCTAGCAAACTACGGAAACTAAAAAAACCAAGTGGGAAAAAATTCTAGAGAAGGAAAAAGAGTACACATGTTTAGAAATACGCCTTTTGGTTGTCTCATTAAAAACCTTTCAAGGAAACCCCAGCGGGACAAAGCCTTATAAGGGAAAAAGAGTACAACGCGTATTAACTCTCCCTGATGAGAACATAAATTCACATCTTTAAGCCTTTGCATTCCAATCTTGTGCACCATCTTCAAAAGATCATTGGTAGAGATTTGATAAACAAATCAGCCATATTAACTTGAATGAATATGTTGACCATTGAAATCATCATTCTTGATAGATAAATAATGTCTTCATATAATTTCGTGGAATAGCCTTTTCAATATCTCCATAGAGGTATTCTCGTTATCACTTTATCAGGATTATAGTTATAGCAAGATACATATGTACACAAATTTCACTTAGGATGTGGTACTTCGGGACCAAGAATTGTATATGCTTTAAGCGATTTAAATCTTTCAAGGATTGTCATATAAATCATATAAATAGAATTTAGACGCATATCAAGTTTTTATGTCATTCTAGACAAATACGATATCGAAAAATAATTGCATATACAATTGACTTTATACTTTCAAGTGTTTGAACTATATATCCAAAACTACATATCTTTCATATGAAATCAATTCTATTCGAATTTTGTCTCTTCCATTTGGCCTATATTTTTGTTCTGTATTCGATAGACTTAAGATCATCATCTATACTTAGCGCTATTATAGATGTAGTCGACGAACATTTTATATCGGTTCCAATATTTTTTTCCTAAAGATATAACATAGAGATCTCTTCATTCATTTCAGTTACCTGAACCTCTCCTGAGATTTTATGAAGTGTTATGTCATGTGATCTTCTAGATCACTTACCTCCTTATTATGAACATTTCCTCATCTTCTTTATCAAGAAGTTTATTTGAAATCGATTTGTCTATACTCCTTAAGCGTACCACAGACTTTGTCCTTGTAAGACTTATTCTAATCGGAGCATTTACATTGAGAATATAGTTACTTTCTTTAGGTCAGCAAACGCGTCTGACATATTTGCAATATATTGCAGATGAATTATCTTTTTATGAACTTTAAGTTCATATTATCTTATTTGAGGATCTAGATGTACAAATAATAATTCATTCCACGTAACTTTTCTCAACTGTTTATCTTGTCTCTCCCACACGTTAGAAAAACTAACTTGCTTCCTCAACTTTGGAAACTCACCTTTGTGCATTATGGTGTTGATCAAAATATAAAACGCACATCAATAATAATATTAAGATGGAATTATTTAGTTCCCGACCATAAATCACTTGTAAGGTTTCACGACCCGGATTTTCCACCCCCCGGGGGTAGTGATGGCGCCTACTAATGTGAGCTAGACAAGCCAATCCTTAAACTACTTATCTAATTATCCAATTATTTTCCTTTTAGCAATTATAAAGCGATAACATGATAACAGTGGAAATTCAAATTTAAGCGAAAGACCACAATAAAATATATGAAGACTATATTTATTATAAGTACTTAAGCCTTATCCACCCAAAACCTGGTGTCACAGTATCACAGACAGTCTAGATTTGCTACATACATGGTCCGAAGAAAATATCAATACACTATTTTTGAATATAGAGAAAATGAAATAGGAAATATGGATAGATGAGACACCAGGGCCTGCGAATATCTGTAGGTCTACCTTGGATCTCCGCGTGGACTGAAGGTAGCCTCCAACTATGGTTCGAAGTCAACAACACTGGGATCTACACAAAAGGGTGCAGAGTGTAGTATCAGTACAACCGACCCCATATGTTGGTAAGTGTCTAGCCTAACCTCAGCGAGTTAGTGAAGAGGCTAGACCAGACTACCATATAAACATGTGCAGTTATAGAATACATAGTGAAAAGT
Organism: Nicotiana glauca; assembly: GCA_026770625.1. NCBI lineage: Eukaryota > Viridiplantae > Streptophyta > Magnoliopsida > Solanales > Solanaceae > Nicotiana > Nicotiana glauca. The sequence continues at coordinate 174,324 of MU711528.1, read as the reverse complement.
AAAGCAGGATAAACAGTTAAAGGTGGGAAGGGGGAACATGCTTCGGGGAATACAGGTAAAATAGAGTATCCAGAGAATTATAGAGAACCAATATCCAACTACTATCAAGGATAAGGAAAACAAAGGCAGATTTCACTTTCAATTCACATTTCGTTGTAGGCGTGCAACTCGATCCCATTTCTCATATCTTGTGGTAGGCGTACAACCCGCTCCCATTTTATTAAATCTCTTGGTAGGTGTACCACCCGTTCCCATTTCATTATATCTCGTGGTAGGCGTACCACCCGCTCCTATTTTATTATATCTCGTGGTAGGCATACCAACCGCTCCCATTTCGTTATATCTCGCAGTAGGCATACCACCCGCTCCCATTTCATTGAATCTCGTGGTAGGCGTACCACCCGCTCCCATTCACAAAACAACAACAAACACAAAGAATCCCGGCGAGGGAACAAGAGCAACATAATAACTTCCCGGCACGGGTACATTAATATATCAACAGCATCCCGGCAAGGGAACTATGATATCTCAACAATATCCCGGTAACGGAACAATAATATCTCAATAATATCCCGAAAAGGAAATAATAATATCAACCAAATATCCCAGTAAGTGAACAATGATGATAATAACATGTGAGGAACAATAAACCACAACGGAGTCATAACAATTTATAACACAAGACTCACGGGCATGCTTGACACCGACGTATAGATACTCATCACCATGTCTATACATCGTACTCTACAATTAACACATAGGAAATAGACACAACTCATAATCTCGCAAGCTAAGGTTGGACCAAACACTTACCTCGATGACTCGAACACAATTCACGATTCAACTATAGCTTTATCCCTTGAATTCACCACCAATTCACTCGTATCTAGTCACAAGTTACTTAATTACATAAATAAACTCTAAATAAATCAATTTGAATGCACGAAAGTGAATTTTTCAAAGTTTTTCCCAAAAGTCAAAAATTGCCCCCGGGCCTACATGGTCAAAACCCGAGGTTCGAACCAAAACCCGATTACCCATTCCCCCACGAACCTAAATATATAATTTGTTTTGAAATCGGATCTCAAATAGAGGTTCAAATCCCCAATTTTCAAAAACCTAGATTCTACCCAAAACACCCAATTTCTCCCATAAAAATCATTGATTTGAAGTTGAAATCATGTTAAAAGATGTTAAGAATTGAAGGAAATTAATTAAAAATGACTTACAATTGATTTTGAGAAGAAGAAATCCTTGAAAATTGCCTAAGTGTGTTTATGTTTTGAGAGAATATGAAAAATGGGTTTAAAATCAGCTAAGTACAAAAGTTGCAGATCTTTAATATGGGAATTGCGAACACGGGTTCGCAATTTGCGAACCTTGACCTCTGCTGGCTTGGGAATTGCGTACATGTGTTTGGGAATTGCGAAGCCTACAGGCCTGCAATTCCTTATGTCCAAAATTTCACCCCTGGCCTATCCAAAACTCATCCGAGCCCTCGGGGCTCCAAACCAAATATATACACAACCTCAAAAATATCCTAAAGACTTATTCGTATACTCAAATCACCAAACTAACATCATTAACATCGAATTAAACCTCAAGATCAATGAAATTTCTCAAAACTTCTTTAAAAATCAAATTTGCATTTAAGGTCCGAATCACGTCAAATGGATTCCGTTTCTTGCCAAACTTCACAGAATTATCTTAAACCATATATAATACCTGTACTGGGCAACAGAACCAAAATACGGGCTCGATACCAACATGTTCTAATCAAAATTCATTTCCAAACCTTATAAACAATTTTAGAAAATAATTTCTTTCAAAAATTCATTTATCGGGTGTGATGACCCGGCTGGTCATCTTAAGAATTAACGCCCCAATCCCCTATTAACTGCTTTTCCTAAGTTCATTTATGCTATTTTGGTTTGCCGGGACGTTCGGTGTTGGGTTTCGAAGAGTTTGGGACACTTCGTCCCTAAATGAGAGCTTAAGTGTTGAAAAGTGGTCCGTAGTCATAATAGTGTAAAGACGACCTTGGAATGGAAATCTGATGGTTCTATTAGCTCCGTTAGGTGATTTCGAGATTGGGAGCATGTTCGGAATATATTTTGGAAGTCCGTAGCTCATTTAGGCTTGAAATGCCGAAGTTTGAATTTTTGAGGTTTCAGGTCCGATAGTGAGTTTTTATTTCGAGGGTTGGATTGGAATACCGAGAGTTTTAGTAGCTCCTTCATGTCATTTGGGACGTGTGTGCAAAATTTCAGGTCATTCGGTTGTGTTTTGGATAGGTTTTTGATCGAAAATGTGTTTTGATGGAATTTGAAGTTCTTAGGCTTAAATCATTGATTAATTCGGGTTTCCGGTGTTCTGTAAGGTGTTTTAAGGATTGGTACGAGTTTGAATAGGGTATTAGGTGTTATTATTGCTGTTGGTTGAGGTCCCGGGGGTCTCGGGATGATTTCGGATGGTTAACAGAAGGTTTTGAAGTTGAAAAGTTGCTGAAGGTTGCTGGTACCTGTCATAACCGCACATGTTGTTTAAGTTCCGCAGGTGTAGAGCCGAAGAAGCAGCCTGGCCATCGCAGGAGAAGAAATTGGGCTCCCTCAGCTTTTCGGCAGGTGCGGAAGTTCAACCGCAGATGTGGTTATGCACCTGCGAGACTTCCATTGCAGATGCGGCTCTGGGCTATTAGTACATATTCCGCAGAAGCGGAATCTGCAGGTGCGGTATGAGACTGCTGAGGCAGAACCTGGAAAAAAGTCGCAGAAGCGGCACTTGGTCTGCATAAGCGGGAGATGCGGTCCCTTGACCGCAGAAGCGGAAATTACTGTTATGAAATATGAAATTCGAGGGTTTAGTTTCAAAAATTGGAAAAATCAAATTTGAGCTCGGGAGAGGGCGATTCTGAGTGGGTTTTGAAGAGGAGTTCATTGGGTAACGTTTCTTTAATGCCTTCCAGTTATATTCCATCATTATGTAGTCAAATCCATCTTTTAAATTCGAAATTGAGGACCAAAAATTGGGAAAATTGGAAGAAACTTCATAGACTAAATTGTTGAGTTTTGAATGGGTGTTTGACCTCCGATTTGAGAGATTTTGATATGCTTAGACTCGCGAGAGTACGAGGGTTCTGAAAATATAAAAATTATTCGATTCCGAGTCATTGCCCTGAAGGGTGTTTTGGTCATTTTACCTAATTTCACTCCTTAGCTTTAAATTAAATAGTAGAATCAGTTGTTTGCGATGTTATTTACGATATGCAATTGAATAGAATAGATTTGGGCCATTTATAGTCAGATACTCGTGGCAAAGGCATGGTTTCTAGTTGATTTTATACCGATTCGAGGTAAGTGGCTTGTCTAACCTTGTGTGGGGGACCTCTTCCCCTTAAGACATGATATTTGATATTTGAAAGCCTCGTACGTGAGGTGACGAGCGCGTACTTGAGCTAATTGTTATAAATCCATTTTTACTTGAAGTACTTAAATTGAGTTTTATTTTCTTGCTTATCTGTTTATTTTGAATTGCAAGTTTATCCTATGCTAGTTTAGAGAAGCATGTTTATTTGACTTATTTGCTTAAATGCTTAAACTGTCTTGGTTGTATTACGTGAAGCATGTTAGGATAGGATTTTCTATTACTTGTTTTGAGTTAGCATTTATCCTAATGTGTTGGTCTATTATTGTGTGTTTTAAATTGGGACTACGGGATGGCATCCCGGGAGATCCCCCTATACTTGTTATGTTCTGGACTGAGGTGCGGGATACCAAGAGATCCCCGGCACATGTAAGAGTAAGTTTTGAGGATACTAAGAGATCCTCGGGATACCAAGAGATCCCTCGTGTATATGATGAGGATACTAGGAGATCCTCGGGATACCAAGAGATCCCTCGTGTATATTTTGAGGATACCAAGAGATCCCCGGCTATTATTTCCTGTTGTGAGTAGTATTCCTCATATTGTTTTGCTTCTATTTACTATTACTGTTTCCCTTATTTATCATGTTCAGATTCTCACCGTAGACTTTATCTATTTTGTTTTTCCTTATCTTATCATACGTTATGTTTATCTCAGTAGGGACCTGACCTTCCTCTTCACTACCCAACCGAGGTTAGGCTTGGTACTTACTGAGTATCGTTGTGGTGTATTCATGCCCTTTCTGCGCATGTTTTTTCATGTGCAGATCCAAGTAGCTCTGCGCAGGTATATCATCCTCGAGGCGGAGAGGTCTAGCAGAGATTTCGAGGTACATCTGCCGCTTCTGCAGACCTGGAGTCTCTATCTTATTCTAGCTTTAGCAGTTAGCTTTCCCCTTTTTGTATTGTTTGTTTTAGACATTATGTAGTTAGATCTATGTATTTACTTTCCATTAGCCTGTGTTCCCGTGAGTTTTCGGGTTTTGGGGTAATGTTGTAGACTTCCGCATTATTGATTAATATATGCCGAGCGACATCTCTTATACAATTTTCTTTTAATTGTTAATTTTTTAATAATTTATTTCGCAAGTTATGTTGTTGTTCCGCATTGTTAGGCTTACCTAGTTGTAGGAACCAGGTGCCATCACGACATGTTCACGGAGGTCAAACTGGGGTCGTGACAATTTGGTATCAGAGCTCTAAGTTCATAGGAGTCACGGAACACAGGCCGGTTTATTAGAGTCTCGTTGATCGGTGCAGAGTCGTCTGTACTTATCTACGAGAGGCTATGTAACTGTTTAGGAAACATTTTCATTTCATTTGATTTCCTTGTCGTGTGGTATTTTTGACCTCAACTCTAAACTTATGTCCTCTATTATCTCACAGATGGTGAGGACACATGCTACTCGGGATGATCAGGCACCCGCGCCCCCTACTACAGCCGTCAGAGGCCGAGGCTGGGGTAAAGGTCGAGGACGCACACGTGGTGCAGCTAGAGCACCTGTGCGAGCTGCCGCCGAGGCACCACCAGCAGATCCAGCCGGAGCCCAGTCACCTGGCAAGCCCACTACTGCCACTACTACTCCAGCGCTTCTGGAGACTTTGGCTCAGTTCATGAGTATGTACACCACCTTGGCTCAGGCAGGGTTGCTTCCTCTTGCTGTAGCCATATCTCAGGTAGGGGGCGGAGCACATACTCCCGTCGTCCGCACTCTTGAGCAATGAGTGCAGGTTGAGCAGGCTCCCGAGATTATACCTGTACCACCTGCAGTGCCAGTTTAGTCTGAGGATGGGTCAGTTGCTTTAGAGGACGAGTAGCGGAGACTTGAGAGGTTCAAGAAGTATGATCCCCCAGTATTCAGTGGATTAGAATCAGAAGATGCCTTGGGATTTTTAGAGGAGTTTCACCGCATTCTTCGCACCATGGGCATAGTAGTGTCCAGCAGGGTTTCCTTTACTGCTTTTCAGCTTCGGGGAGCCGCCTATGATTGGTGGCATACTTATGAGATAGATAGTCCAGTCGAGGCTGCTTCATTGACTTGGACTCAGTTCTCAGATATGTTCATGAGAGAGTTTGTCCCCCAGAGTCTCAGGGACGCATGGCGCGCAGAGTTTGAGCATTTACGCCAGGGTGCTATGACCGTTTCGAAGTATGATATACGCTATACCAGATTGGCCAGGCATGCACCGGCCTTGGTTGCTATAGTTCGAGAGAGAGTTCACAGGTTCATTGAGGGTCTTATCCCACCCATCAGATCTAGCATGGCTCGAGAGTTGGAGATGGACATTCCTTATCAACAGGTAGTAAGCATTGCGAAGAGGATTGAGGGTATGCTCGCCAGGGAGCGAGGGGAGAGGGAGGCCAAGAGGTCTCGAGAGTCGGGTCACTACTCTAGTGCCTGTACCTCATCAGCATGTCGTTATGGCAGAGATTATGCGGGTCGCCCCGTCTATTCAGCTCTTCCAGCAGCCAGCAGTGCTCTAGATCTGCCTATACCTCAGGAGCCTTACTATGCACCTCCAGTTTCTAGCGCGCCTCCTGCGCGGGGTGCTTTCAGAGGTCAGTCCAGCAGATCTGGCCCGAGCCAGTCACAGCCACCGCACCCTCCCAGAGCTTGTTTTGAGCGTGGAAACACCCGCCATATGGTGAGGGATTTCCCTAGACTTGGGAGGAGTGCGCCCCCACAGACTTCTCAGCCGTAGCACGCTCAGTAGAATTCTCAGGCTATGATCACAGCTCCAGCTGCTACCCCACCTGCCCAGCCGACTAGGGGCAGAGGTCGGGGAGATAGAGGCCACCCTCGAGAGAGGGGCCGGGCCAGATATCATGCTATTCCTGCTCGTACCAAGTTTGTTGCCTCCGACTCTATCATTACAAGTATTATACTGGTTTGTCACAAAGAGGCATCGGTTCTATTCGATCCGGGCTCTACTTATTCTTATGTGTCTTCTTACTTTGCTCCGCATTTGGGTGTGCCTCGAGATTCTTTGAGTGCCTCTGTTTATGTTTCTACTAATGTGGGGGATTCTCTTATTGTAGACCGCATTTATCAGTCATGTTTGGTTACAATTCATGGTTTTGAGACAGAGCAGATTTATTATTACTCGGTATGGTTGATTTTGATATTATTTTGGGCATGGACTGGTTGTCGCCCCATTTTTCTATTCTTGATTGTCATGCCAAGACCGTGATGCTGGCTTTGCCATGTATTCTGCGTATTGAGTGGAGTGGTACTTTAGATCACACTCCGAATAGAGTTATCTATTTTCTTAAAGCTCAGCGTATGGTTGAGAAGGGGTGTGCTGCGTATTTAGCTTATGTGAGAGATGTCAGTGCTGATACCCCTTCTGTTGATTCAGTTCCAGTGGTACGGGATTATCTCGATGTGTTTCCAGCTGATCTTCCGGGCAGGCTGCCTGATAGAGACATTGATTTTGGCATTGATCTGTTGCCGGGCACTCAACCCATTTCCATCCCTCCGTAACGTATGGCTCCTCCTGAGTTGAAGGAGTTGAAGGATCAGTTGCAGGAATTGCTTGATAAGGGTTTTGTTCGACCCAGTGTTTCACCGTAGGGTGCTCCTGTATTGTTTTTAAAGAAGAAGGATGGTTCTATGCGTATGTGTATTGATTATCATAGTTGAACAAGGTTACAGTGAAGAACTATTATCCTTTGCCTCATATTTATGATCTGTCGCACAAATGTTTTCTAAAATTGATTTGCACTCAGGTTATCATCAGTTGAAGATTCGGGAGCCAGATATCTCGAAGACTGCTTTCAGGACTCGGTATGGCCATTACGAGTTCCTTATTATGTCATTTGGGCTGACCAATGCCCCAGCAGCTTTTATGCATTTGATGCACAATGTGTTTAGGCCATATCTCGACTCGTTCGTCATTGTTTTCATAGATGATATTCTTGTATACTCCAGGAGTCGGGAAGATCATGAGCAGCACCCGAGGACAGTGCTTCAGACCCTGAGAGAGAAGAAGTTATATGCAAAGTTCTCAAAATGTGAGTTTTGGTTGAGTTTTGTGGCATTCTTAGGCCACGTGATTTCGAGTGAGGGCATTCGTGGGATCCGAGGAAGATAGAGGCCGTACAGAGTTGGCCCAGGACGTCCTCAGCTACAGAGATTCGCAGTTTCCTTGTCTTGGCGGGCTACTACCGTCGATTCGTAGAGGGATTTTCATTGATTGTGGCCCCTATGACTAGATTGAACCAGATGGTTGCCCCATTTCAGTGAACAGAGGAGTGTGAGTCGAGCTTTCAGAAGCTCAAAACAGCTTTGACTACAGCCCCAATTTTGATGTTGCTTACCGGTTCAGGGTCTTATACTATCTATTGTGATGCCTCGAGAGTTGGCCTCGGAGCGGTGTTGATGCAGGACGGTAGGGTGATTGCCTACACGTCCAGACAGTTGAAGATACATGAGAAGAATTACCCTATCCACGACATTGAGCTAGGTGCTATTGTTCATGCCTTGAAGATCTGCCGTCATTATTTGTACGGTCTGCCTTGTGAGATCTATACTGAACATCAGAGTTTGCAGCACTTTTTCAAGCAAAAGGATATAAATATGCATCAGAGGAGGTGGTTAGAGTTGCTGAAGGATTATGATATTACTATTCTGTATCACCCGGGCAAGGCCAATGTGGTGGCGGATGCCTTGAGTTTTCGGGCGGAGAGTTTGGGGAGTTTGGCATATTTACTAGCTTTAGAGAGGCCTATGGCTATGGATGTGCAGGCCTTATCAGCCAGTTTGTGAGATTGGATCTTTCGGAGCCCATTCGGGTTCTAGTTTGTGCGGTTTCCCAGTCTTCCTTATTTGATCATATCAGGGAGCAGCAGTATGAAGACCCTCATTTGCTTGTCCTTAAGGACAAGGTTCAGCGTAGAGATGCCAGAGATGTGACTATCGGAGATGATGGGGTATTGAGGATGCAGGGCCGGATTTGTGTGCCTAATGTTGATAAGCTTCGAGAGTTAATTTTAGCAGAGGCCCTTAGTTCGCGGTATTCCATCCATTCGGGTGCCGCGAAGATGTATCAGGACTTGAGGCAACATTATTGGTGGAGGCGGATGAAGAAAGATATAGTTGGTTATGTGTCTAGATGCCTAAACTGTCAGTAGGTGAAGTATGAGCACCAGCTACCGGGTGGGTTGCTTCAGTAGATAGAGATTCCGGAGTGGAAATGGGAGCGCATCATCATGGATTTTGTATCGGGACCCCACAGACCTTGAAGAAGTTTGATGTCATTTGGGTTATTGTGGATCGGCTGACCAAGTCCGCTCATTTCATTCTTGTGTGTACCACTTATTCATCGGAGCGGTTGGCGGAGATTTATATCTGAGAGATCGTCCGTCTACACGGTATTCCAGTTTCTATTATTTCAAATAGAGATACTCAGTTTACATCGCGGTTCTGGAGAGCCGTGAAACAGGATCTAGGTACTCGGGTGGAGTTGAGCACATCATTTCACCCCCAGATGGACGGACAGTCCGAGCGCACCATTCAGATTCTTGAGGATATGCTACGTGTGTGTGTGATTGAGTTTGGAGGGTCTTGGGATCAGTTCTTGCCATTAGCAGAGTTTGCTTACAACAACAGTTATCAATCTAGTATTTAGATGGCGCCGTATGAGGCTTTATATGGTAGGAGGTGTAGATCTCCAATGGGTTGGTTTGAGCTGGGTGAGGCCAGGCTATTGGGCACGGAGTTGGTTTAGGACGCATTGGAGAAGTTTAAGATGATTCAGGATAGACTCCGTACAGCCCAGTCCAGACAGAAGATCTACGCGGACAGGAAGGTTCGTGATGTTTCGTATATGGTTGGTGAGTGGGTTCTGCTTCGGGTTTCGCCTATGAAAGGCGTGAGGTTTAGGAAGAAAGGAAAGTTGAGTTTGAGGTTTATTGGCCCTTTTGTGATCTTGAGACGAGTTGGGGAGGTTGCTTATGAGCTTGCCTTACCTTAAAGTTTGGCCGGGTTTCATCCGGTATTTCATATTTCGATGCTCCAGAGATATCATGGTGACCCATCGCACATGTTGGATTTCAGTTCGGTCCAGTTGGACAAGGATCTATCCTATGTTGAGGAGCCAGTGGCTATATTGGACAGGCAGATCAGAAAGTTGAGGTAAAAAACATTGCTTCAGTAAAGGTTTAGTGACGGGGTCAGCCGGCAGAGGAGGTGACCTGGGAGACCAAGCAGGATATGCACATCAGTTACCCTCATCTTTTCACTACTACAGGTTTGTTCTCTATGCTCGTTCGAGGACGAACGAATGTTTAAGTGTAGGAGGATGTGACGATCCGACCGGTCGTCCTAATAAATAACGCCCCGATTCCCTATTAACTGCTTCCCCTAAGTTCATTTCTGCTATTTTGGTTTGCCGGGACGTTCGGTGTTGGGTTTCGAAGAGTTTGGGACACTTAGTCCCTAAATGAGAGCTTAATTGTTGAAAAGTGGTCTGTAGTCAGAGCAATGTGAAGACTACCTCGAAATGGAAATCTGATTGTTCTGTTAGCTCCGTTAGGTAATTTTGGGGTCTGAATGTATTTTGGAAGTCCGTAGCTCATTTTGGCTTGAAATGCCGAAGTTTGAATTTTTGAGGTTTCTGGTCCGATAGTGCGTTTTGATCCGAGGGTCGGATTGGAATCCTGAGAGTTGTAATAGCTTCGTCATGTCATTTGGGACATGTGTGCAAAATTTCAAGTCATTCGGGGTGTGTTTTGGATAGGTTTTTGATCGAAAATGTGTTTTGATGGAATTTGAAGTTCTTAGGCTTAAATAATTGATTAATTCGGGTTTCCGGTGTTGTGTAAGGTGTTTTAAAAATTGGTACAAGTTTGAATAGAGTATTAGGTGTTATTGGTGATGTTGGTTGAGGTCCCGGGGGTATCGGGATCATTTCGGATGGTTGACGGAAGATTTTGAAGTTGAAATGTTGGTAAAAGCTGCTGGTACCTGTCATAACCACACCTGCGGTTTGCGTTCCGCAGGTGCGGAGCCACAGAAGCGGCCTGGCCATCGCAGGAGCGGAAATTGGGCTCCCTCAGCTTTTTTGCAGGTGCGGAAGTTCAACCGCAGATGCGGTTACGCACCTGCGAGACTTTCATCGCAGATGCGGTCTGGGTTATTAGTTGGAAATCGCAGAAGTGATATATATTCCGTAGAAGTGGAATCCGCAGGTGCGACATGAGACCGCAGAAGCGGAAATCACTGTTGTGAAATATGAAATTCGAGGGTTTAGTTTAAAAAGTTGGAAAAATCAAATTTGAGCTCGGGAGAGGGCGATTCTGAGTGGATTTTGAAGAGAAGTTCATTGGGTAATGTTTCTCTAATCCCTTCCAGTTATATTCCATCATTATGTAGTTAAATCCATCATTTAAATTCGAAATTGAGGACCAAAAATTGGGAAAATTGGAAGAAACTTCATAGACTAAATTGTTGAGTTTTGAGTGGGTGTTTGACCTCTTATTTGGGAGATTTTGATATGCTTAGACTCGTGAGAGGACGAGGGTTCTGAAAATGTGAAAATTATTCGATTTCGAGTCATTTTCCTAAAGGGCATTTTGGTTATTTTACCTAATTTCACGCCTTAGCTTTAAATTAAATAGTAGAATCAGTTGTTTGCGATGTTATTTACGATATGTAATTGAATAGAATAGATTTGGGCCATTTGGAGTCGGATACTCGTGGCAAATGCGTGCTTTCTAGTTGATTTTGTACTGGTTCGAGGTAAATGGCTTGTCTAACGTTGTGTGGGGGACCTCTTCCCCGTAGGACATGATATTTGATATTTGAAAGCCTCGTACGTGAGGTGACGAGCGCGTACTTGAGCTAATTGTTGTAAATCCATTTTTACTTGAAGTACTTAAATTGAGTTTTATTTTCTTGCTTATCTGTTTATTTTGAATTGCAAGTTTATCCTATGCTAGTTTAGAGAAGCATGTTTATTTGACTTATTTGCTTAAGTGCTTAAACTGTCTTGGTTGTATTACGTGAAGCATTTTAGGCTAGGATTTTCTATTACTTGTTCTGAGTTAGCATTTATCCTAATGTGTTGGGCTGTTATTGTGTATTTTAAATTGGGACTACGGGACGGCATCCCGGGAGATCCCCCTGTACTTGTTATGTTCTGGACTGAGGTGCGGGATACCAAGAGATCCCTGGCACATGTAAGAGTAAGTTTTGAGGATACCAAGAGATCCTCGGGATACCAAGAGATCCCTCGTGTATATGATGAGGATACTAAGAGATCCTCGGGATACCAAGAGATCCCTCGTGTATATGATGAGGATACTAAGAGATCCTCGGGATACCAAGAGATCCCTCGTGTATATTTTGAGGATACCAAGAGATCCCCAGCTATTATTTCCTTTTGTGAGTAGTATTCCTCATATTGTTTTGTTTCTGTTTCCTATTACTATTTCCCTTATTTATCCTGTTCAGATTCTCGTTGTAGACTTTATCTATACTATTTTTCCTTATCTTATCATATATTATGTTTATCTCAGTAGGGTACAGACCTTCCTCGTCACTACCCAATTGAGGTTAGGCTTGACACTTACTGAGTACCGCTGTGGTGTACTCATCCCCTTTCTGCGCATGTTTTTTCATGTGCACATCCAGGTAGCTTTGCGCAGGCGTATCATCCTCGAGGCGGAGAGGTCTAGCAGATATTTCGAGGTACATCTGCCGCGTCCGCAGACCTGGAGTCTCTTTCATATTCTTGCTTTAGCAGTTAGCTTTCCCCTTTATGTATTGTTCGTTTTAGACATTCTTGAGTTAGAGCTATGTATTTACTTTCCGTCGGCCTATGTTCCCGTGAGTTTTCGGGTTTTGGGGTGATGTTGTAGACTTCCGCATTATTGAGTAATATATGTCGAGCGGCATCTCTTATACAGTTTTCTTTAATTTTTCATTTTTAAATAATTTATTCTGCAAGTTATGTTGTTCTTCCGCATTGTTTGGCTTACCTAGTTGTAGGAACTAGGTGTCATCACGACATATTCATGGAGGGCGAACTGGGATCGTGACAAGGGGCTTGGGACCTAGGAATTTGATTCCGTGCATACGCCTAAGTCTCATATTTTCCTACGGACCCTCCGGGACCGTCAAATCATGGGTCTGGGTCCGTTTACCCAAACCTTTGACCGAATTCAAATTAATTCATTTTATAGTCGAAACTTATCATTTTTCACAAATTTTCACATTTAAGCTTTTCGGCTACGCACCCGTACTGCGCACACAAATCGAGGTGATAATAATAGAGGCTTTAAGGCCTTGGAGCGTAGAATTTCATTTTAAAACAAGTGATGACCTTTTGGGTCATCACATAAGGGGATAATGTAATATACTTTCTTATATAACCTATATCAAACTGATATAGATAACTTTGTTCTCATAAACAACAATTTAGCTATTAAGTGGAGGCATTCAATAAATTATTTTGCTAAATCAACTGTGATGTAAATCAACTTATCAAGATAACCTGACTTGAATAAAAATCTGAAAATTATGCTCTAAATTAAATTATTGATCAAGTTACCTCACAAATATCAGGTTGCGGGTAAATAACAATCGCACATGTAACCATCTCATAGATGCATCTTATGGGGTATACATGGCAGGTGAAAGAGACCATATTGACCTTTGATATTTCCAGCATTCATGGGATTCAATCCCAATTTTAGTTGGCATATTAATTAATGAGAACAAACAATATAAGAGAATTCGTAAAGAACTCTCTAGTTCTTTAATATTTAACCATGTGAATTCTCTTTTATTTTGCACATCTTACTTAAATTAGTGGCTAAACCAACTATGCCAATCGAATAAATTATGAATATTGATAAAGTTCAGATTTACACTATGACGTGTGCAATTATCAATAAACTCCAAGTTTACTATGATATGGGTTTTTGTATCAATAAACATCCACTTTATTGTGGTATTCTTTTATTTGTGTAGTACAAACTGGAGAGTAAAGCGGGTAACTTTTCACATACATATTACCCCGCTACAAGTTGTAGTAATAGAAGATATTACATCTTTCCTTTATTTATAGTCCCAATATATATAACCAATCACTTTCGCGTATACATTAGAAACTCAATAAGTTTCTTTGAGACTTACTACGACACCATAACTTATTGATAATCAATTTTGTTTCTCCAAAATAGTAATAATTAACTCTTCCAGAGCTCTCAATTAATTTTGTGCTACCACATATATATGGTTCAAAATCTCACCACATGTGGATTAGCGCTAAAAGGAACGGTAAGGGGTAGACTAAGTCATGGCCGTACCCACAAGGCATAATAGTAATGAGCGTCTTGGTCACTACCGAGATCGAGCCATCAGAAAGCTTGTACGGCAAAACAAATGTCGAAATATTTAGGGGAGAGAGGCAAATTGAGATCAGGAGAGGGAAGTCCTATGGTCAAAAACCATTGGACAAGAGGGAATACTTATGATAAATATAGGAGGGAAGAAGACAGTAAAAGGGGTCCCTTCCCTACAGAGAAAAAAGGCAGAAGAACCGGAGAAAGCTATAGGAGAAAAGCACGAAAAGCCGCAGATGTTGGTCACAAATATTTCTAATCACTTTTCTTGAATCAATAAAGATAAATCTTGCAACTATAAACAACATTCCCTCTTTTCCTCTGTTTTTATATCACGGGACAATACATGAAGTATGTAAGCATATTATTTGATATCTTCTATGAATCTTGAAAGTTCATGAGCTTGACTATATCTTATTCTCCTATCAAATGTGCTTCAATATTTAATCTAGAGTTAATTAATCTTGGCTAAGATTTATCCTATATATTCTTATTAATTAGTTTAACAAAAAGTTTAATACTTTTAGGTCAAACAATTTGGAGCTGTTTGTGGGGATTTCTTAGCCAAAATTTTAGTTTTCGCTAGATCTAAAACTGGCCAAAGTATCACTTCCGGCTGTCATAGCCTCACCATATCAGTATAAACACCAACTCGAAAAAGTGATAGATAAGATTTTGATACGTGAAATCGAAATTAGGTCTGATATCTAGCAAAACCCACGTGTTAGCTTATATGAGTCCACCAAACTATTGAGTACCTGATCCTCTATGAGATAATGCCTAGAATGCAGTAAAGACTAAAGGTAAAGAAGGCAGGATATTTTCTACGCAGAAAAATTCCACACAAGGGGATCAAAAAAACCACGACCTACTCTTGTAGGCTTTTAACTCAACTAACTTGCAATCTGCCTATTGCAAGCCACTTTGCAAAAATCCTATTGCAAAGACTTCAAACTAACTTGTGATATAGCCACCACAAGCCACTTTTCAAAAACCCTATTGCAAAGACTTCAAACTAACTTATGATGCAACCACCACAAGCCATTCTATAACTATCCTAGTTACAAATGCTTTAACCTTATGACTATCCCTAGTCAAAACATAAACTCAGAAGTTTACGAATTTTGGTTTGTTCCTAAGACAACGCTTCGAAGAAAGCAAACAAGGAATTACAATGACGAATAAATAACAAGATTACAACTCAACTACTTATGTACATAAACTCATTAAGAAACTGATCCTTAGTGGAGTTGTCTTCTTGTTCTTGACACACCAGTGACTTCAATGTCGGATGGATACTTTTTATTTCTTGAGAGAATATCACTGAATGCACACAGAATGGTGTGTCTTGCACCAGGTTGTTTTATCACAAAAGATAGAATAATGGATAGTGATGTCAACTCTTGGTGTATGCTTCTTCCCAATGAGAAGTGACTGGTATACAGTCTGCACAGCCACTTCTGGGCAATTGCATTCCAGCTGGATAGTGGAATTTGTACTTCTATCAGGACACCCCAACAGACCGGGTCCTAGTTGTGTTCCTCTTTTGTGATAGTTTCTAGATGGTCACTTTCTTCTGCTATGTTCCAGCTGTGTACTTGACTTGTACTTCTATCATATAACCCTAAGGGAGCAGGTCCTGTTGTGTTCCTCATTATATTGATTGCGTACAGTCACTGACTTGTGCTTGTGTCGGAGAGCTCTAAGGGACCAGGTCACCAGGTCCCTGTTGTGTTCCCTCCTGTGGTCGTTCATCTCATTTGCTGATTTTCAGACTTCGACCAATTCACAAGAAATGTATATGCAGGTGCTCTATTTGGTTCTTCATGACAAGTTTTTTAGATCATCAAAACATAAGAAGCATAAGGCCAAGACATAAAACCCATCACCACACCTCACCTGTAGCGATGGGTTTAGATCATCATGTGAGTGCTCAAAGTGGGATTGCGGTCACTATGAACTTAGCATACCCGTAACCCTACTTGTCGCATTTATGTTATATGCCGATCTATACTTCCACCTCTTAGGAAGGGACGATATCCTACTGTATGATTCTTTGAAATAACCGACTTATCCTGCTTTATTCTTGTATCTGTGTGCACGATTGTAATTTATGTACAGGGTATATCACGCTCCCCTCGTTATCTGTGCACATCAGACGGGGTCAAACCGGGACTCAAGCCCGAGATCCCAACGATCAAGGTAAGTTTAGCCTATGAGAATCCTAGACGCTATTAACGGCAAAGCCAAACATGGGGCTGCCGAATCTGAAACTGTCATTCAAGTACAAGATGGAATGGTTTCACCTTACAATGCCCCTTCCCCTTTCGGCAACTTACTAGACCAAGGTAACAGGCAATTTCATTTGCACCTAACTTGTCGTTTTTCTCTTTTATATTCAAACATAAAGAATACAAGCATTCTCACAGGTACGCGAACAAGGAACAAACGGCACCGAATGCACCAAGCAAAACCCCCCGCACCACATCGTACCGCAAATAATAGACAAATGACTCAAAACTAGCTTGTATATTAAGAAAATTTCCATGACCTGGGACTAAGCGGTGAGCCCGTGGAGCGCACAGTCCCTCCGATGCGAGCAGAACTTGAACTCGAAAAGCTTGCATGAATATTCACCATGACAACCTTACGCCAATTCAACCGACTAAATATCACCAATCACATTTGAACTTCATTTAGTCCCAGGGTACCCAGAAGACCAAGCAATAGGTTCGTAGCTCATCTCTATCACGACCTCTCCAGGTCGAGAAAAGAGAAGATTATGTAAACTGGGACTCCACCAACACATACACACCGCAATGATGCATAGCGTTCTCCAATGAAAATAAAATCAAAATAATCGGGACTCATCCCGATACGCAGTACTCTACAATGAAAACAAAATTAAACAGATCGTGACTCGCCTCAACATGCACAAATAATATAGCAATGAATAATGTTCTCCAATAAAAATAATGCAACAGGCAAACCTGCTTCATCACCAAGCAAACGGGTTACAATTTGACCTCGCTCGAATTAGCACCCGTACGACCATAGGCCATCGCCAAACAGGTAACAATTAGACCTTGCTCAAATTAACACCCTTACGGCCATCGACCATTGCCAAATAAGTTACGAATTGACCTCGCTCGAATTAACACCCTTACGGCCATCGGCCATTGCTAAACAAGTTACAATTCTACCTCGCTCGAATTAATACCCTTACGGTCATCGGCCATTGCCAAACATGTTACAATTCAACCTCGCTCGAATTCATACCCTTACGGCCGCCAGTCATCGCCGAGTGGAAGTGAAAATTTTCTCACCTGAATCAGATAAAAGGTAGACCCAATCAAACTCATAACGGGTCATAGTTCAACCTCACATGAGCCCGCCTCTCGCCATCGCTAAACTTATCGTGCGAAAGGGACTCCACTCAAATTGGTAAGTCTAAATTCGACCTCGCTCGAATATACAAGTCAAAACTAACCCACCCAAGTTGGAAAGTCTAAATTCGACATCGCTCGAATACAAAAGTCAAAAAAGACTTCGCCCAAGTTATCAAGTCTTAATTCGACCTCGCTGGAACATACAAATCAAGGTTGATTCCATCCAAGCTGGCAAATCAGAATTCAACCTCACCCAAACTTATAGATCCAAAGTGAGTTCGTCCGAACTCACACAACGAGATCCGACCTCGCTCGAATCAAGTGAGATAGATTCGCCCTCATTCAAATTCTCAAGTTAAAAATCAGGGACTCTTGAACAAAGACGCCAAGAAGAAAGAAAGTCGAAAGACATATAAACAAAGGCAAAAAACCATTTTATTCAAATGAATGTGCGCAAAAATTGCGCCTTACAAAAGGCCAAAAATAGGCCCTCAAGAAAAAGATGAAAATAAACAACAAAAGAACAAATAAAAAACTAAGTACAAAGTTGCAACAAAGTTTAACTCGGCGTCATCTCTATTCCCGTTCTCCCCAGCATCCTCATCCTAAAAAAGAAGTCCATCCTCAATCTCAACGCCCTCACCATCCTCTGGTGTCACAGGGTCGTAACCATTCGCAATACGAGCCTCGCGTGCCTTCTCTTGAACATCTTCAAAGGCAGCCTCAGGAACACTCCCCTCCTCGCACAAACTCATGTATATATCTCGTTAGGCCTTGACATAGACCCATAGCTCATACAAGTGGCGAGGGATAGTGGCAGAGGAAGATTTAGCCTGCGCCAGTAGTTGCGCCTTCTCAGACTCAAGAACCGCAACTCGATCTCCCAAGCTCGAATAATCCCGATCAAGTTCACCAACCTGCTCTTCGAGTCGTGGCTCCCTCAGCGTGGTCGTCGCCCTCTCAAATTCTTGCTTAGATTTGAGGACGGGGATAGTGTCTCCTAGTGCCGCCGTCCTTGCCAAAGCTGACACTCAAGCATCGTCGACCCTCTCCAACTCGACCACTTTCTTTTCTAGCTCGGCCACCTTCTCCTTCTATCGTGCACCTAGAGCGGCAACTCTACCAGCATTTTGCTCAAGCCCAGGTCGCATGGAAAGCACCTTCCCCTGAAGATCCTCGCACTCGGAGACAACCCCTTTTCCCACTTCGAGCTCCTCATCTTTGGCATGAAGCAACTCGTCAAACTCCCTGCATCTGTGGATAGACCGAATCAGCTCCTCATCTTTTTCTCCAACTCCTCCCTGCTGAACTGGGTAGTAGCGCCGGTTCTAAGCTGCTCGTGCATCTCACAACACCTGTTGCGATACTGCCGATACTTCTCGGCCAATTTCAAAAAAATCTCAGCCCCCATCTCGGTCCTACGAGCACTCTCAATCTCTAGTATGTAAGTCTAAAAAAGAGGGGAGGAGAGAAAAATTCAATTTAAAGACAAAGGTCACAAAACGAAGAAAACAAAGGGGAACCCACCCTTAAGTCTATCGCAGCCATACCGCGTGACAACCCAAAATCGCTAACCTCCTGAAGAGATCCATTTTCAGCCTCTGAACATAGAAGATCGAATTGTGGTACCAAATCCACCGTGTCCTGCAGCAGGTTGAAATCTGACGAAATTTTAAGTATGCGGGAAGGCCTTCCACCCTTACCTCAGTTATGGTGAAGCCCTCCTCGAACATCCTCATATCCTCAGGATCAATGTCAGAGTCAGATTCATACTCCTCCACCATAACTCCCTTCAGTATTTTACCAGCTGAAGGTGGGGTACATCCCAGACGAGACGTAGATAGGCCGCCCGAAATAGTAACGGTAGCCTCGAAACTCCGTCCCTCCACCATAACAGCTTCTTGAACGCTCATAACGGCTATCGCCTCCGCACTCAGGCTAGCATCACCGCCGATTTTGGGTGCCATCGAAATAAGATCGTCCCCCGAAGATATTCCAGCTGAAGAAGCCCCTTCCAATACTACCATTCGCCTCTTCGGTGGGGCCTCTCCGCAACTAACGCAAGAGGATATGCCCAGTGAACGAGTTGTGGGGACCGGAGTCTCCATCCGAGGAACAACTTCCAAGCGCACAGTTTCGGTCGCGGACGCGGTCCGCCGTGCGACCAAATTATTCACGTCCTCATTTGTAGAAGCTCTTGGTGCGGGCCGAGCTGGAGGATCTTGTTAACGTAATGCAAGCGGAGGAGTCCTCACCCTTCTCACTCCTCTTCGACCTGCCAATAAGAAGAGATTTGATCTTATAACGAAAAGGTTTTTAAAAAAAGGGGGTTGCGGAGCAGAGAACGAAGCAAGACCGTAATGAGCCAACTCACCGGTAAGAGGCTTGTGCCTGAACTTCTCTTGGAAAGGCGGCCATTCACGAATACCCATCGTGTTGGGGAGAATTGCACTCACCCACTCGCGAATATCGGCGACTATGGGGAGGTAGTCTCTTGGCTACAAAACAGAAGCAAATTCATAGTGAAGTCATCAAAGGCAGACGGCCGACGGTCGTCTTAAGAAAAGTTTCATGAACTAAACAGAAAGGAAAATTCACGAGCGAAATTCCACGTCTCACTAAACCCCGTCAGGTTCGACACGACGTGCTCTGTTCATACATAGAAATGGCTCTCCCAGAAGTGGCGACTGGCCACATCATCCATATTCACCACCAAACTTTTGGTTCCTCGATGACGCATATGAATCATCGTACCCAGAAGAAAATGGGGGGCGAAGAGGTGGAGCATGTGCCCTAGAGAAATCCCTCGGGCGGCCAGTTCTGCATACTTGATGAGCATGAGGAAAAGCTTGTACTCATACAGAGAGAGTTGGGCCGGGCATACCTCATAGAAGCGGCAGAAATCCACCACCAAGGAAGGAAGGGGAAACGTGTACCCAATGACGAAGGGATACACATAGAACGCACAGTATCCAGAGTGGTGTAAATACACTATGTCCTTATCTGCGCGTATCATTTCAATATGATCAAGGATCCCCCATTTGTCTTTGAACGTCGTGAGCACCGCAACATCCATCGTGGAAGGAATGGGCTTTGGCTCATCTCAGACAGTGCTGTTAAAATCAGCCCTCGCATTCTCCGGGTGGGGAACCACCTCATCTATCGTTGGAAACCCCTCTTCTTCCACCACTTCTACCCCCTCTTCGAGTAGGGATATATCAGTTTCCGGAACCGGAGCACCTACAACCTTATCAGAGTGGGAAGAAGCACTAGCCATTATTTTTCTTTGATCGAAAGAAACGAGGATGATGAAGGAAAAAGGCAACGGTCATAGCGAACCCTAGCAGAAGCAAAAATATGAGAGACTAAAGAGGGAGGAGAAATTTTGCGAAGTTCTTTCTCAAGAAATTGAAAAGCGTAACATTTGAATGAGAGGTCCCCCTATTTATAAGTATATAAGTGCCTTGAGCGGGAAAACCAAGGGCCATCGGTTAAAAAATAGAAAGCGCACGTGAAACGATACAATACCTTGATGATACCCTGAATTGATGTGACAGTCCAATTTTAAACTGATGTAACGGTCCGATGCAATTCTCGAAGCGTCACGTCGCTACCTCATCATGAGGTTCTCGTCCCTCGCACAAAGCGTTTAGATTTCCTCCATTTTTTGAATCAAAAGAGTTCGCCTATCGAGCTCGCCAAGCGATGACCCCAACGAACGGATGGACTAACTGTATGGGTCAAAATCTGACCATACGTGGATTAGCACTAAAAGGAATGGTAAGGGTTCGACTAAGCCATGGCCGTACCCACAAGGCATAATAGCGATGAGTATCTCGGCCACTGCCGAGATCAAGCAATCGGAAAGCTTTTACGACAAAGCAAATATCGTAATACTTAAGGGAGCGATGCAAATTGAGATCAGTAGAGGGAAGTCCTCTAGTGAAAGTCCATTGGACAAAAGGAAATATTTATGATATATATAGGAGGGAAGAAGACAGTAAAAAAGGCCCCCTCCCTACAGAAAAAAGGCAGAAGAACCAGAGAAAGCTATAGGAGAAAAACATGAGAAGTCGCAGATCTTGGCGACAAATCTTTGTAATCTCTTTTCTTGAATCAATAAAGATAGATCTTGCAACTATCAATGACATTCCCTCTTTTCCTCCTTTATTTTTATATCACGGGACAATACATGATGGATGTAAGCATATTATTTATATTTGATATCTTCTATGAATCTTGAAAGTTTATGAGCTTGACTATATCTTATTCTCCTATCCACTGTGCTTTAATGTTTAATATATAGTTAATTAATATTGGCTAAGATTTATCCTCTATATTTTTATTAATTAGTTTAACAAAAAATTTAATACTTTTTGGTCAAACAACATATTAATCAACATCAATATGGTGAATATCTCTTTTAAAGAGAAAGTTATATCATTGTGGTTATGGTCAAAAATATATGCAAGATCCGTTTCTTGCATTACCATTGTCTTTTAATAATCACGTTGCCATAATATTTGGAATAATCACAATAGGTCGTGGTCAATGACCATTCATACTATAATAATGAAATTATTGTCTTATTTCAACTCAAACCTCTTTCTAGAGGTGAGTGTGGTATATTCACTACCACTAGCACGTTTATATTCTTCCAAGAATGAATATGTATTCATAAATCAGATGTCGTCACATTTACATCATGAATGGACCATAATCATCTATACGTGCTTTACAAAATCTCATGTCAAATTGATGATAAACATTACTTTCACATATTGGAGGATTATTTTGAGAATACTTATTATTCTCATTACCACAATGATTACGATTATAATTTCGTCTATAGCCACGCCCACATCCATTGATATATTCATAGAAATACTTTTGTCTTATTTCAGACTTATCACATACTGCTATCACATTCTTTTAAGGGAATGAGAATAAAGCAAATTCAATGGGGTTTCCATTTTTTTGTCCACAATACATGAATTTGATCATGGGAAGACATAGAAATTTTACCACTTTGAGTGGTTATAATTTCATTCAAACTCCATTAGAGTTATAATCAAAGTTTATTGTCTTTGCTTGTATTTAAAATCAAATTATAAAATGTCAAGAATTTAAAAGATAAAAATAAAGTAAAATACTTACCTTAAGTCTAGAATTTAATCATGAAGGAAGTTCATGGAACAACTGACAATCATTATGCTCAATTACAAAGCTTCTACTCAATTGGTTAGAGTCTCGTGCTAATAACGCGTTATGAAATAATAAAAGAAGAAGAAGAAAGCATGTCACGACCCGGATTTCCCACCATCGGGAGTTGTGATGATGCCTACTAACGGAGCTAGGCCAGCCAAACTTTAACATTCTCTGATAAATCTCAACAATATAATAAATGAAAATCAATTAAACGAGTGCGGAAGACTTTAAACTTAAACAAAAAGGAAACCAAAGATTTGCGGAAGTCTGAAACATGTCTCTACCCAGAACCTGGTGTCACCACTCACGAACTTCTAAGATTTACTAAATACAACCATCTGAAAGAAAGTATAACAGTCTGTTTCAATACAAAAGCTAACAAACTGAATAGAAATAGAAGAGACTCCGGGCCCGCGGACGTCTGCAAGGCTACCTCAAGAGTCCTTGGACTGAAGGCCTGCTCCCGGTCTAGTACTGCTGCGGTCCGAAAGCTGCGTCCTGATCTGTGCAAAATAAATGCATAGAGTGTAGCATCAGCACAACCGACCCCATGTGCTGGTAAGTGCCTGGCCTAACCCCGGCGAGGTAGTGACGAGGCTAGACAGGACCTACCACAAATAACCTGTACAAGTATATGTGCAATAACAGAAAATATACCAATTTAAGCAGTAAAAAGGGAAGGGACGTGCTGGGGAAAATACTACAATCAAAATATAGAAAATTTATCTGTAAATAAACGAAACTGAACAATATCACTAATAAGGGAAACACTGGAAGTCTCAACATACGAACACAATACACACAGTCTATATTCCGTTGCGGCGTGCAACCCGATCCTCCACAGATATCACCATTGCGGTGTGCAACCCGATCCTCAACAATCATTACCGTTGCGGCACGCAACCAGATCCTTAATATTCATTAATAATCAATACCGTTGCAGCGTGCAACCGGATCCTCAACATTTAATATCAAGAACTCGTCCAGACAACGACCGCAACTCAAGTGTGAGGGGAGTAACAACAATCAATAGAAAGTCCCGGCAAGGGAATTCAATTATCAATTCAAACCAAACACAATATATGATACACTTCAACTCAAGCAATGCAGTTGTATTATTAAATCTGAATCCAAAACATATAAGACCCACGGTCATGCTAGACTCCGGTGCATAGATAACCGTCACCATGCCTATACACCGTACTCCACATTTAACAAGTAGCAATTAACATCCTAGTCCTAATCCCTCAAGCCAAAGTTAGAACAAACACTTACCTCGAAAGCTCCAACTCAACTCACGCCTCTAGAATAGCTTTACCCCTCAAATTCGCCACAAAATCGCTCGAATCTAGTCATAAATTACTCAAATGTATCAACAAATGCTAGTTAAATCAACTTGAATGCATAAAATGATTTTCCCAAAATTTTACTCAAAAATTCCCAAAATGCCCCCGAGCCCACGTGGTCAAAACCCGAAGTTCGAACCAAAACCTGGTCTCCCATTACTCCACAAGTCCATATCTATGATTTATTTTGAAATCGGACCTCAAATTGTGGTCCATATCCCCAATTTTAACAAAACCTAGGTTCTACCCAAAATCCTCATTTTTACCCATGAAAAACTTTGATTTTAAGATAGAAACGTGATAAATGATGTTAAAGATTGAAGAATTTAAGTAAAAGTTGACTTACAAATGATTTGGAGAAGAGGGAGATCGTGAAAAATCACCAATGGGTGTTTGGGTTTTGAAAATATGAAAAATGAAGCTTCAAAAATCGTCTAAGTATGAATATGCAGGTCTCTGATGTCGCATTTGAGAACAGGGGTTCGCAATTGCGAACCCCGACCAAATGTGGGAATTGCAAAGTCGAGTTCGCATTTGCGAACTCTAAAGGACACTGGGAACTCGCATTTGCGAATTGTTGTTCGCATTTGCGAAAGTCCCCATCCGCATTTGCGGAAAGTTCTTCGCATTTGTGAAGACTGGGGTTTAAGGGCTGGTATCGCATTTGCGATATTTTTCTTCGCATTTGCGAAAGATGCTTCCCAGGTGAAAGATCGCATTTGCGATAGAAAGCTCGCAATTGCGAGCTCGCATTTGCGAGTGCTGGCTTCGCAATTGCGAAGCCTGCAGAACTGAAGCACAACAGGTTTTCAACTATGAGAAAATGCAATCTGACACCTATCCAAAACTCGTCCGAGCCTCCGGGGCTCCAAACCAAATATGCACACAACCTCAAAAACATCCTACGGACATACTCGCGCGATCAAATTGCCAAAATAACATAATTTACATAGAATCGAGCCTCAAAACTCATGATTTTCATTTCAAAGTTCTTAAACTTTCAAACTTGGAACTCATAGTCCGAAACACGTCAACCGACGTCCGATTTCGACCAAATTTCATAGAAAGCGCTTAACGCATATTTAAGACCTGTACCGGGCGTCGGAACCAAAATACAAGCCCGATACCTATATTTTCTAACTCATTTTCATTTCTATTTATTCTTAATAATTTCAGAAAATAATTTAACAGAAAAATTATTTTACCGGGATTCTAGACCTCAGATTTCGACTCCGGGCACGTGCCCGAGTCCCATATTTTTCTACGGACCTCCCGGGACCATCACATCATGGGTCCGGGTCCGTTTACCCAAAATGTTGACCAAAGTCAATTATATCAATATTAATATCATAATTCTTTAAATTTTCACAGAATTCACATATTTTAACATAAAAACTTTCCGGCTTCGCGCCCGGACTGCGTACGTAAATCGAGGTAACCATCAGCGAGGTTTCCAAGGCCTCGAAAGCGCGAAAAAGGGAGAAATACAGTGATGACCCTTTGGGTCGTCACATCAACCTGGCTATAGACCTCTCGAAGCCTGGTCTATAGCGCGGTCGAAACCTTGCAAAGCCTGGTCTATAGCACGGTCAACCTGGCTATAGACCTCGCGATGCCTGGTCTATAACGCGGTCAACCTGGCTATAGACCTCGTGAAGCCTGGTCTATAGCACGGTTAACCTGGCTATAGACCTTGCAAAGCCTGGTCTGTAGCACGGTTTGGATAATTGATGCTTTTGTGCTTTTTTCTTATATTTTTGTCCTCTTTTTTGTGCAACTTTCATTTGACAATTCTTTCGTGTGTTCCTACACATAAAACAATAAAATGTAGCTTAAATCACTACAAGAAATATGTGATACTACGATATTTAATTCTTATTATAAATGTTGGGAAGAAGTTAATTTAGCTACATTTGTTAGAAAATGTGATAAGAATACCGATATTTATTGGAAAATGTCAAAAAATATTTTTACATTTGATATAAATGTCATATTATTAGAAAAATAACAACATTTAATTACTAACATTTATAATAACTGTCAAAAATATTTTTCCCCAACAAGAATAAATAACTTTAAACATTCTAATGGGCCTTAAGCTTCTCTTCTATTTACAAAAATCCAAAAAAAGGTTAAAAATAACATTCTACCCTATTCCTCCACAACTCTTTAAGCCGTAACAGTTAAGAACTATGAAACTTCATTAGTTCATTTTCACGTCTTTCGTTTATTCCGATGTCAATCCACCGGTAAGATTTCCCTTCAATATAAGTAATATAAATCTCAATCTTTTGTATTTTGCTTCTTGGCTGCTTTTGACTACTTGTTGATAGCCCTAGATTTGCCATCTATAGTCTTGAGATTTCTTTTGATTGAACCTTTGATTCGTTTTAGACCTAGAAGGGTTGTCCGCCAGAACTAAGCTTCAACAACTAGTGTTTTCAGAATCTCGATTCGCAAACAGATTCTTCTACTCTTACTCGTGTTCTGTACGTTTGGCCTTTTCTTTTCGAGTGTAATAAGATTTGTGATATTTTGGTTA
>MU711528.1:98876-142899 GCA_026770625.1 Nicotiana glauca | reverse complement strand
GGCAAAAATCCCTCCACCAAGTCTTGGCGGACCCTGCAAGCCTGAAGGTGCAAAAATCGACCCCGTTGGTCTCCACTATACCCATGGTCCTGAGAATCTCATGACAATTGAATAGAAAATCCTGGGGATCCTCTGATGAAGCACTGCTGAAAGTGGTGGTGAAAAGCTTGGAGAACCGATCAAGTCTCCACAATGCATCCGAAGACATGGCCGCTCCATCGCCGACCTGAGCTGTAATACCTGTCTGAACTGCCACTGCGGGCTGAACCTCTGGAAACTAAGTCCGGGGAGCTACCTGCTCCGGAGTACGCGTAGCAAGAGTCTGAACCCCTCCGCCAGCCTGAGAAGTGGCTGGTGCTACTGGCAGCAAACCCGCTCTAGTGACACTGTCCATAAAGCCTGCCAATCGGACTAGAGCATCCTGAAGATCCGGGGGGAACATAACCCCTCCTGGGACCTGAGTTGGGCCCACTAGAGCTGCTGGGGCTGGAACCTCCTCATCATAGTCAACATGAGGCTCCACCTCTGGGACTGCTGCCTGGGGCTGAGCTCTGCCCATACCTCGGCCTCTGGCACGGCCTCGGCCTCTGCCCCTCACAGGAGCTGCTGCTGGGGGCTCGGGCTGCTGCGCGGTAGAAGAAGAAGCACGTGTTCTCGCCATCTGCGAAAGAACAGAGTAGAAAGACAATCAATACTTAAGAAACAGAATCGCACGACAAGAAAGAACAAAAGTGAAATTTTCCTAACTCTGTAGCCTCTGGGGATAAATACAGACGTCTCCGTACCAATCCCTCAGACTCTACCTAGTTTGTCCGTGAGTAGCGAGACCTATGCAACCTAGAGCTCTGATACCAACTTGTCACGACCCGGATTTCCTACCATCGGGAGTCGTAATGGCACATACTAACGGAGCTAGGCCAGCCGAACTTTAACATTCTCTGATAAATCTCAACAATATAATAAATAAAAATCAATTAAACGAGTGCGGACGACTTTAAACTTAAACAAAAAGGAAACCAAAGATTTGTGGAAGTCTAAAACATGTCTCTACCCAGAACCTGGTGTCACCACTCACGAACTTCTAAGATTTACTAAATACAACCGTCTGAAAGAAAGTATAACAGTCTGTTTCAATACAAAAGCTAACAAACTGAATAAAAATATAAGAGACTCCGGGCCCGCGGACGTCTGCGAGGCTACCTCAAGAGTCCCTGGACTTAAGGCCTGCTCCCGGTCTAGTACTGCTACGGTCCGAAAGCTACATCCTGATCTGTGAAAAAGAAATGCACAGAGTATAGCATCAGCATAACCGACCCCATGTGCTGGTAAGTGCCTGGCCTAACCCCGGCGAGGTAGTGACGAGGCTAGATAGGACCTACCACAAATAACCTGTACAAGTATATGTGCAATAACAGGAAATATACCAATTTAAGCAGTAAAAAGGGGAGGGACGTGCTGGGGAAAATACTACTGTCAAAATATAGAAAATTTATCCGTAAATAAACGAAACTGAACAATATCACTGATAAGGGAAACACTGGAAGTCTCTACATACGAACACAATACACGCAGTCTATATTCCGTTGTGGCGTGCAACCCAATTCTCCACAGATATCACCGTTGCGGCGTGCAACCCGATCCTCAACAATCATTACCGTTGCGGCACGCAACCAGATCCTTAATATTCATCAATAATCAACACCGTTGCGGCGTGCAACCGGATCCTTAAAATTTAATATCAAGAACTCGTCCAGACAACGGCCACAACTCAAGTGTGAGGGGAGTAACAACAATCAATAGAAAGTCCCGGCAAAGGAATTCAATTATCAATTCAAACATCCCGGCAAGGGAGAATATAATAATTACTTACGTCCCGACAAGAGAATTCAATAATCAATTCAAACATCCGGCAAGGGAGAATACAATAATTACTTACGTCCCGGCAAGGGACCAATCGCTACACATTTCACTTTTCATCACCTATTTCCTGGATAACAATTTGTAGTCCGAGCCAAATGCTCCAATAAGCCAAACCAATCACAATATATGATACACTTCAACCCAAGCAATGCAGTTATATTATTAAATCCGAATCTAACACATATAAGACCCACGGTCATGCTAGACTCCGGTGCATAGATAACCGTCACCATGCCTATATACTGTACTCCACATTTAGCAAATAGCAATTAACATTCTAGTCCTAATCCCTCAAGCCAAAGTTAGAACAAACACTTACCTCGAAAGCTCCAACTCAACTCACGCCTCTAGAATAGCTTTACCCCTCAAATTCGCCGCAAAACCGCTCGAATCTAGTCATAAATTACTCAAATTATCAACAAATGCTAATTAAATCAACTTGAATGCATAAAATGATTTTCCCAAAATTTTACTCAAAAATTCCCAAAATGCCCCCGGATCCACGTGGTCAAAACCCGAAGTTCGAACCAAAACCCGGTCACCCATTACCCCACGAGTCCATATCTATAATTTATTTTAAAATCGGACCTCAAATTGTGGTCCAAATCCCCAAATTTAACAAAACTTAGGTTCTACCCAAAATCCCCATTTTTACCCATGAAAAACCTTGATTTTAAGATGGAAACATGATAAATAATGTTAAAGATTGAATAATTTAAGTAAAAGTTGACTTACAAATGATTTGGAGAAGAGGGAGATCGTTAAAAATCGCCAATGGGTGTTTGGGTTTTGAAAATATGAAAAATGAAGCTTCAAAAAACGTCTAAGTATGAATATGCAGGTCTCTGATTTCGCATTTGCGAACAGGGGTTCGCAATTGCGATCCCCGACCAAATGTGGGAATTGTGAAGTCGAGTTCGCATTTGCGAACTCTGAAGGACATTGGGAACTCCCATTTGCGAACTATTGTTCGCATTTGCGAAAGTCCCCATCCGCATTTACGGACAGTTCTTCGCATTTGCGAAGACTGGGGTTTGAGGGCTGGTATCGCATTTGCGATGTTTTTCTTCGCATTTGCGAAAGATGCTTCCTAGGTGAAAGATCGCATTTGCGATAGAAAGCTCGCATTTGCGAGTGCTGGCTTCGCAATTGCAAAGCCTGCAGAACTGAAGCACAACAGGTTTTCAACTATGAGAAAATGCAATCCGACACCTATCCAAAACTCGTCCGAGCCCTCGGGGCTCCAAACCAAATATGCACACAACCTTAAAAACATCCTACGGACTTACTCGCGCGATCAAATCGCCAAAATAACATCATTTACATAGAATCGAGCCTCAAAACTCATGATTTTTATTTCAAAGTTCTTAAACTTTCAAACTTGGAACTCATAGTCCGAAACACGTCAAACAACGTTCGATTTCGACCAAATTTCACAGAAAGCGCTTAACGCATATTTAAGACCTGTACTGGGCGTTGGAACCAAAATACGAGCCCGATTCCTATATTTTCTAACTTATTTTCATTTCTATTTTTCCTTAATAATTTCAGAAAATAATTTAACAAAAAAATTCTTTTACCGGGGTTCTGGACCTCGGATTTCGACTCCGGGAATATGCCCGAGTCCCATATTTTCTACGGACCTTCTGGAACCGTCAAATTACGGATCCGGGTCCGTTTACCAAAAATGTTGACCAAAGTCAACTATATCAATATTAATATCAAAATTCTTCAAAATTTTCACATAATTCACATATTTTAACATACAAACTTTCCGGCTTCGCGCCCGGACTGCGCACGCAAATCGAGATAACCACCATCGAGGTTTTCAAGGCCTCGAAAGCGCGGAGAAAGGGAGAAATATGGTAATGACCCTTTGGGTCGTCACAAAGCATTGCAGAGAAAAGTAGAGAGATAATTCTTATTGATTTTGGGATGAATTACAATGGAATAGAACCCCTCTATTTATAGGAAAAAAGTGACTTAGTCACCAAGTAACAAACACTAAAATATCTCTAAAATATAAACATTCACCATAAATAAAATACTATTTATAACATGGATAGAGTTTCCTCATTCGTAGTAAACTTGTAAGACCGTCAACTTGGATTTCAAGAGCATTCAAATAAATAAACGACTGGCGTTTAACGGAAATAGGAGAATTTTAATACAGAGAAGAACACCTGATTAACTTCATATCATTACCAGCAATTAGTCGTCAATTTCTTTAATGAATGCAGCAAAATCTCCGCCCCCCACAATTTGTCTGCACTTTCGTTAATTTGCATCATATACTCCTTTCATGGTCACTGATGCTACCTTTTTGGGTCCTCTGTTGATGTTACTATTCTCTTGTGTCTATTTATCTTTTTGTGCCGAAGGTATATCACAAACAACCTCTCTACTCCAGGGTACCAGACCTATTTGTGGAATTAATCAGGTGTCATAAGTTTTTGCTTACGTTAAGGCAAAAACTTATGACAAGATTATTAATTAATACTTTACAACTTTCTGTACAAGGAAACCACAAAATTTCCACACATCATATACAAAGGATTCAAAATTATACATGAACAATTAACAACAGCTCAGGAACTCATTCGGAGAACTACAAATAAAAAGAAAGTACTCGTTCCAGCTTGACTCTGTTTCTTCTAGCTGCTGTTTCTTGGGCTTAGCGGGGAATTATTTTATGCCAACTAGATCACCAACTCTGCTGTTAACCTGATAAATTCACGAACTTTTAATTTAGCTAATCAGTATGCTATATTGGACTTGATAGATACACCCCACAATGGCACAATCCCCACCCCCACCTCCTCTTCCAAACCAAAAAAATGGAGATATGTGAATGGTGAGGTGACACACCGTAGCTCAAACCTAGCAGCTCCTTTTACAAGAATAAGATTTCATCATCAGCTAGTACTAAATTGTAAGCAATGCTTTAGTTCAGAACTGTCTACACTAAAAATCTTTCTGAAGTGCAAGTTACAAGTGGTAACTCATTGCACTATGGTTATGCAAAAGGTTATCCGATTGGTGCCGACAAAATGAGGGTAGAAAACACAAGAGAATTTCCTCATCAGAAATGACAGAAGAAATTTAAGTGCAAGCTCTAACCTCCAGTGCTTTATCAATGATCCTCTCATGATTGAGTTATGAGTGTTCTGGCCAAAAGTAAAAGGGTTGCTGGAGAAGCAACCGTCCCTATAGCCACCTAAAATAACAGTAAAGGAAGTAACTTCCAAGATACGAAAGTTTTAAATTTAACAATAGCCAATTTGTAAAAGTATGGGCCTGAAATGATAACAGAAGAAACTGTACAGTTTGTCTAGAGACACCACCCTTGAAAAAGTACGTGTTTTTGCAGGATAGTAGAGCATGATGTTAATCAATGGGGAATCATTGTCCCCCAGGACCTCAAAACCCATCCTCTGCAGTACTTCTGATGGAAAACATTGCTATTTACGCGCATGCGTGCTAGTTTCTGAGCCCCTAAAACAACAAAGTTGCTCTAATGGTCAGTACACAACTTTTTACTACCCCGGTGTTCAGATGCCATTACAATTATAACAAATTGCAAAAAAGGAGTAAATTTTGACAGTCAAAGTTTCTGGATCTTCACCAAGTAACCTTAATAGAGGAAATGATTTGTTGCGCAGCTAGAGGTGATATTGATGTGGAGTCCGGAATCGAAATGTTGTTATTTTGGACTCAAAAGACACAAATAAATATAAAAAAAAAAGTGACCATAATATATATAACGCCATCTCACCTGGCGCTATATAATAACGGTAACTGCACCGTTAATATATAACGCCAAGTTGTCTGGCGTTATACTGACTTTATGATATAGTGCCAGAACACCTGGCGTTATATCCTTTTTGTTCCTAACCCAGCGTTACGCCTAACGAGGCAAATACCTTCCGGTTTCAGTTCCCCGTGTTCCCACTTGCCTTTACTCTTATTTTCTTCTTCTTCATATTTATCAAAACACTTAAAACAAGATTTTACTTAATATTTAGTGTAATTTATAAGAGTTCGTGTTTTTGCTGAAAATTTAAATACCATAATAAATTTACACTTCATTAGTCGAGCTGTTACCAAGTCAAAGTAGTGGCGCCTATTGAAGTTTGTGTTCTTGTCATTTTATATGTTGGTATTGTTTATAATTTTGCATTACAAAATGTTAATTTATATTCCCTCCGATCCATTTTAATTAATTTTTAGTTTTTTTAAGTTTATAATGTTCGATTTTTTTCCCTCAAAGTTGTCCTAGGAGTAAAGAACCTAGGAGCATTTGTTGTATTTCTACTGAATAAATTAAAGTTGACATAATTAATTACATTGTAAATTAATGCTAAAAGGTAGATTTTTTGTGTGAAAAAAAATTTAAAAATTACTTAAAATGAACCGAAAAAGAGTATCAACTAGTTCTAAATATTTTGGAATTCTTTCTACTACTATTTGATAAAAATTTACCTTCTATTTTCAAATGCCAATAACTTATGACGGCTTGTCGTCCGTCACAACCGAAAAAATAATAATTTCATCTCTCATTTTGGAAAAAACAATTAATTTATGTAACATTAAAAGAATATTTGTTGTCTTAAAAGAGTTTCAATTTACAAGCTTATAATTTCTTTTTCACCAATATTAGACTACAACAACAGTTATAAAATATTTAACAAAATCAATTTGATAATTCAGAGATTATACATTATAATCTACTAAAAAAAGTAATTCATCTATTATATCTCTTAAAATAAATTTTTAACATACACATACACACCTAATTAAAAAAATAAATATAATTATTGGTGAATATAATTAAAAATTAATTAAAATAAATCGGAGGGAATATAAATTAACATTTTGTAATGCAAAATTATAAACAATACCAACATATAAAATGACAAGAACACAAACTTCAATAGGCGCCACTACTTTGACTTGGTAACAGCTCGACTAATGAAGTGTAAATTTATTATGGTATTTAAATTTTCAGCAAAAACAGGAACTCTTATAAATTACACTAAATATTAAGTAAAATCTTGTTTTAAGTGTTTTGATAAATATGAAGAAGAAGAAAATAAGAGAAAAGGCAAGTGGGAACATGGGGAACTGAAACTGGAAGGTATTTGCCTCGTTAGGCGTAACGCTGGGGTCAGGAACAAAAAGGATATAACGCCAGGTGTTCTGGCACTATATCATAAAGTTAGTATAACGCCAGACAACCTGGCGTTATATATTAACGATGCAGTTACCGTTATTATATAGCGCCAGGTGAGATGGCGTTATATATATTATGGTCACTTTTTTTTTACACTTATTTGTGTCTTTTGAGTCCAAAATAACAATATTTTGGTTCCGGATGAGCTGGGCAATTGTTGTACTTCAAATATTCAATAAGTTCCTGAAGATGTTCGAACTTCTTTATAGCTCTCTAGTCTACGCAATTTGTTCATTCATCAAAAGTAAACCGTTTCAACAGAATGGTGCATAAAGCACAGTATCACATCACATCATCCATCTTATCACAGGACTGAAGAAAACAGATTATTTTTTTCATCAACATATTTTTTTAAACATTATAGGAATTCACAGCAGATTTATAGGATTCTTTTTTTATTCTTTCCATAGTTTAAGCTCTATCTACTGATATCTATACTTGTTACTTCTTGAATACAAGAAAAGAGAGATTGCTTTATTGTCTCTGTACTTTACAGTTTACATGGTATCAGAGCCTATTGGCTCGATCGTTTGACCAGTCATCTCCGACGACTGGGTGTGAGGAAAGTGGATGTCACGCGCCACCTGTAGCTCCGGTCTGTTCATCACATGTCGGTGCGTGAAGGTTCATGCATTGTCAGCTTTTTGTTTCTGTTTTGTTCTCCATCCTTGTCTTCTCTTTTCAGGCGTCTTCTGTTACTTGTCTGGTTAGCCGAACTTGCTGGAAGAAGATCTTCGATTCACAGCCTGTTTAGTTCTCTTCTTGGATTGTTTTAGGTTTCACAGTTCTGTTTTACTTTGTAAGTATCTCAGATCTGATTTCTTTTGTTTATGTGGTTGTTGGACTCTTGTTTGGGAGTTGGGCTATTTTGTTATTTGTGGGAATAGTTATTGCTTTCTTGGTTTAACCGATTGGTGTTGGTATTATTTATTTGGAGGTCATCATTTGCTTAATTTGTGGTTGTCTGAAATTGATCATTATCTTAGGATAGTTGGTTTAAACTCTTATTTGGTTTCTCTAGTGCTTGAAACACTGAAAATATTTGTCTCCAACTCGCTCACTGTCAGATTTGCAAGAAGTTGCATTCGGTCAGACTTCTTAAAACTCATATTGCTTATTGATTTTTTTTGGATCTTTACTAATCACATTTGGTACTTCAAACTTGGTTTGAGATATTTTTATTGGTGCGACTTCAGGGATATTGTGAGCACGTAATTTTTGCCATATATGAATTACTCCTATAAAATATCAGAAAATAATTTTTTCTAATTTTTGCATATTTATAGGAATTTTCGTAGAATTTAGTTAATTATTTGCATTATTGTCCATATTTAATTTCTATTAAAAAATCAAAAAATACCAAAAAATACCATGCATTGCATTTAGAATTCATTCACATTTTAGGATTAATTTATTAGTTAGTTGCTTTATTAAAAATAAAAATCACAAAAATGGTCCATTTTTACATTCTTAGCCTTAAAATTTTGGATTATTAATTTTCTCTTTAAATTTAGGATCAATTAATTTTTATAAGCTTTATAGTTAAATAATCAGTTTAATTTTACAATTTAAATTAATTTAGGAATTTAGTTTAGATTTTTAATTAACTAAAGAAAGAAAAAAAAACAAAAAGAAAAGAAAATTGGAAAAGCTTGGTCTTAAATTTGAAATTGGGCCATGTGATGAGTGAGCCCAAATCTTTCAATACCCATTCTTCACTTAAACTAGCCCATCTCCTTACCCAGCCCAAACTGGGTCGACCGGACCCAACACCCAAGACCTGGATCCTTATTCTTCTTAAAAGACCTAGACTATACAAATTAAACCCTAGACTCTAATATACAGAGAACCGCAATAGACAATAAGGGGGCCTCTTCTCATGTCTTCTTCTTCAGCCGCTACAGTGCAAAACAGACCGACCACCCCCGATTTCTCATCTTCTTCATCCCCCACCCTTGAACTTCAGCCTTCAACCACCCAAACGACCCCCTGAACTTTTTTGTCTTCATTCAAAGAACAAAAAAGCTCACGTCGTCTGCTCACGCTGCTCCCTCCTCTCAAAATCCATCTCCGACGAGCTTCCTCTTCACGAGATCTGAAGATGCGCCATCGAATACCAATAATCGACTGCCCATCTTGCTTCTTCTTTGGGCTTTGAACAGACCCGAAAATTGGAGCTGTTTCTAAGCTAAACCCAGCGACCCCTCAACGACCTTCATTAGAAATAGCAACAGACGCACACACATACAAATAAAGAGGGAGCAAAATAATAGATTTTAGGGTGCTTTCTCCTTTTGATTTTGAATTTCAGAAAAAATAATACCAAAAATATTTCTACTCCATCTTCCCAATTTTGACTTTGATTTTTAATTATGGAGTTTGGTTGATTCGATTTTTGTGCCGATTCGAGTTTTCGTCCGAGGTCCGTGGTTTCGATTTGGCCTGCTATTTCTGCTCGATAACGCTACTGTTCTCAGTTGAAGTTTTGGACCAAAACACTGTATTTGCTGATTCTTCTATTGTTATTGAAAGAACTTTGAACAAACAGGTTCATCTTGTCTCCATTTCTTTGTTATTCTAGATATTACTTTCGTATTGTTGTGATTGAAATATGGTGATGCCCTATTCTCTTAGTTGCTGTGATTGTAGTCTCAATTTGTGCTTGAAGACATATGTCTGATATTCTATTTTGTTGTTAGAAATTTGGTTTGGTGGATTGATATATTTGAACGTCAGCAATTGGAAATTGAAGTGTTTAGCTTATAACCCCATTCAGGGGTGATAGACTTAGCTGTGGTTTATTGACGCTTTGATTTATCTTCCTTGGATGGTTTCTATTCGATGCTTGCGCCAATTCGCATCCCTATCTCATGTTAAAATGCAGTTTTAAGTCCATATTCTCGAAACTGTGCATCTGTTGCATTTGTGAGCAGTTACTTGGCATCCCACACACCGAAGTGATATTTTGACCCATTTTGTTACTTTTCTTCCTCTATTCTTCTTTGTTTGATTTATATTTGATCCTTGGAGATGCTTTCCAGTCTGGATTTAAATTGTATCCGTACCAATAAATTTATATGTGATGGTATGTTTTCTTTTGGTTTGAAACTCCAGCGTCTTTGGATTTGAGGTTTCAAATGATGTGCATATGTGTTTAGGAAATGCTCTAAATATTCATGATCCGTTGTTTCCTTTTTGATAGTTGAAAACTTGAAATGCAAAGATACAGAAGGTTGGGTATTTGACAATTACTTTGTAGTAGAGAAGCAGCTTACAATTTGTCAATAATGGGAAATGAATCTTTTTATATACGTATGTGTATAGCTGGATAGCAAATGCGCTGATCTTTCTGTTTTAAAAGCATTGAATGCAGTTCTTTACTCATATCATGTTGATCTCAAATATAGAAAATGTTTAACTCTTGAATATCCTAGACTTCTTTAGTTGAGTTCTTTTTTTTCTTTTCTAAAATGAATTGAGGTGAGCCATAATAGACAATAAATAGTTTATGGCCCTCGCGAGTTAGCTTAGAAACCTTTTGGTTAGAATAAATCGAGGGGGTGCCGTGCCAAACAAAATAACAATTGCATAGCCCTCGTTTAATTAATATCATTTATCCTTAGAAATTGAGGCGTGTCATTTAGCTAATTTTCATGGCTCTCGCAAAGTTAACAATGCGTTAGTCACTTTAAGCGCGTTATTTAATAATATTACCCTTCCTAAGCTCGGGTGCACATTTATGTGACCTAAATCCAAATCCCAACGAAATTAAAATATGTCAAAAATCACGGGTGCATTTATGTGACGTGGTTCGAGACGTGTTTTAACGACATTGCAATCTTCTTTAATTAAAATGAATAAAAGCAGTGAATAAAGTTAAAATTGCACATAGGCTCATAATTTTTTAAAATCAGATAATTCAAGTCGAATATGACAGTTGAGCGACCGTGCTAGAATCACGGAACCCGGGAATGCTTAACACCTTCTCCCGGGTTAACAGAATTCCTTACTCGGATTTCTGATTCGCAGACTGTTAAACAGAGCCATTATTTTTCTCGATTCGGGATTCAACCGGTGACTTGGGACACCATAAATCTCCCAAGTGGCGAATCTGAATCTTTAAATAATAAATCTCGTTTCGATTGTCATTTCAAGTTGGAAATAATTCCCTTTATTATATTCCTTCACGGGGTGTAGTAGATAAAAAGGAGGTGTGACAGCTCTGGCGACTCTGCTGGGGAAACAAACCCAAAACTTCGATTCAAGATTTAAGAATTCGAGCTTAGAATAATTGTTATGTTTGGCTTTATCTGATTTTCCTACATGTTTCATGCTAAATGTGCTAAGTACTTTACTGCTTTGATATTATCTGAATTGTATATAAACTGTGCTGAAACCTTCTCTTCTCACCTCCGGGGATGTGCTTACTCGTTGAGACTCCCTATTCTTTTAGTGTCATACCTTTAAATAAGAAAGAGGGCGGACAAGTTACTAAGTCGGACGATCCTACGGGTCCCCGGTACGTAGCCCCCTCCTCGACTCGAGTTATCCGCTCGGGTACACAGTCTAGAACACATACCCAGGTTTTGAACCTAGAAGGAGCGCTTATTTGCATCACGTGCATATGACTTAGGGTACTCAACACAGGGGTTGGGTCCGGCTAGGACAGGTAACCTGAAATGAAAAGACCATCCTGATGCATCTTACGTGTTGCGTGTGCATTTATTTGTCTCGGACTCGCATGCTGACCGGCTTTGAATGTCTGGAAAATTTGAAAGACAAAAGAGAAAAAGAGAAACCAGCATTGTAGAGAGTTAATTACCTATATTAGAAAAAATAATGTCCAAGTAGTGCCGAAACTCTGCCTGATATTTGGAAAAAAAAGAGAAAAAAAAGGAAAAGTATTTTAATAGTTTGTTAGCCAATGGAAAAGAAAAACAAAAAGAGTTTTATGCTCAAATTAGTTTGTTTGCCACTGAAAAAGAAAATATAAAAAGAGCCCGATTTTCTGAAATAGTGTATTTGTTAAGAAGAGTCTTGTTTTCAAAAATAGTTAGTTTATTTGCCCGAACTAAGCTGGTTTGATTCTCACCGGATGTGAGATACGTAGGCAACCCTCATCGGGTCCAACCATCCCTTTTCAAAAATAGCCAAAAATGCCACAATTTCAATTTTTGTCATAAATAAGTCGGGTAAGGCTATTCTTGTCTAAAAAAAGCCGAATGTCCCTAAAGGGGTGCCGGAAGGCTGTCTTTGCAAGAACAGCCACCCTGTGTAGGAACGATTTAGGAGGAGAAGGTCAAGATGAAGTCAAGAAATATTTGAAAGGGCTTACCGGTTTGTTAGAGATTGTGCCCCGAGGAGACATTATAAGAGCACTGGTCACCTGTTGGGACCCAACTCATAACGTGTTCCATTTTTTAGACTTTAAGCTTACCCCGACACTAGAGGAAATAGCCGGCTACATCGAAAAAGATGAGGTTCCTTTAAGGGACAAGTACTTAGTTGCCCCAAGAACTGTAGTCGTGCACAGATTTTTAGACTCTCTGAAGATACGCAGAACAGTTCACACCACAGATCTGGCAAATGGCTTTTGTGCTCCACACTTCATATATCACAGATATGGCCACATCGGGGGATTCAACAACCCGAAAATCAAGATATGTAGTAACGGAAACCGCCAAAAATGGGAGGAGCATAGGCGTTTCGCTTTTATGATGGTTTTTCTAGGGCTTGCGGTATTTCTAAGGAAAGACGGAAACATTGACATAAAAATAGCCGGGGTTGTCAGTACTCTAATGACTCAAGCCAAAAGCACTCTTGCGCCTATGATATTAGCCAAAATCCTCCGCGCTCTTATAGCCTGCAAAACCGGGGGAAATTTCTTCGAGGGGTGCAATCTACTGCTGCAAATGTGGATGACCGAGCACCTGTGCCATCGTCCTCAGTTCTTAAGTTGTGGGTCTCCAGAGAAAACATGCATAGAAGAGTTTTATACAAGGATTAAAGGGGTCAATCTGCCTGAAGGATTCACGGGTTGGACGACATATTTCTGGTCCCTCACCGCTAGTCAAATAGAGTGGACGCTTGGATGGTTGCCTATTGATGAAATCATATATATGCCAGCAGCAAGGTCGCACTTCCTCCTAGTGGGTATTAAGAGCATTCAGCCTTATGCCCCGTATCGGGTTTTAAGGCAACTCGGAAGGTGCCAAATAGTGCCAAAAGACGACGATCTTAGTGCTCAGGTAGTTGAGATTAGCCCTGACGGACAGTTTCCTGAAGCAAGAGTCCGCCAGATCTGGAACGAATGTCAATACTTAAAAGCAGATACTTGCGTGTAGGATCGGGCCAAAGGCGAAGTGTCTCCAGGATACCTTGCTTGGTATAGGAGAGAATATGAGCACAAGAGGCCAGCTAAAAGACCTCACGTCCAGGAGTTCACTGAATCATCGCAAGAATAGTGGGCCTGGTTAGCCAAAGAAAATGAATACAGAGCCAAGATAGGAGAATTGGAAAAGCGGGTCCAAGACCTTAAGTTTGAAAATAGCATGCAAGTTGCGGCCAACGAGGGTGAGAAAAAGAAATTGGCCAAAGAGAATGAAGTCATACGAGCCCAAATCTAAAAGATAAAGGTAGCAGCTGAAAGTCCTGTCAGGAGTGCCAAAGATGCAAAGCTTATAGAAAACCTAAGGCAAAAAGTGAATGACTACAGTTCTGACCTCAACAAGGCAGAAAGAGAATTAGTCGAGGTTCAAAAAAAATTGGCCAGAAACGCGGAAGAGTGAGCTTGCATGATCAAACAGTTGAAAGAAGAACACGATAATGAGGTCACGGGATTGAGGAAAAAGGTCATCGCCGCAGAAAACAAAATGATAAAATAGGCAAAAAAATTCAAGGTTGAAAGAGAGCATTGCTACACAGCATTAGCCCAATTAGAAATGGACCTGCAACAACTCCAGGAACGAAATCAGCATACTTTGGAGGCTAGGGCCCAACAAATAGGGCAGCTGCTTCAGGAAAAGGGCATAATCAGAGAGAGAATCCTGGCTATTGCTCACTACATTACCAGGAAATGCCAAATGTGCGAGAACATGACTCATACTACCTTATTTGCCTCGGTGATGACATTTGTGAAACGGATAATGAGTGACCTGGACAGACTTCAAGGGGAACTTGCATATAGGCCTGCGGCGAGACCGAACGATGTCGTGCGGGCAGCCGGAACTTTAATGTATTCATGATTGTCATTGGATTTTGTATTTCCTTTTACTGGAGTTTGTTAGCTGTCTGAGTCTGTATTTTCTTTTCAAGTCAATCTGCATTTTCATTTTTGAAGTAGAATAATTGTTGGTGAAGTTTGTAGTCCTTCTTGTCATTTAGAGCCTGTTAGTTGTCTTAATGCGTCAGTCTTGAGTCCTTGTAATACCCGCTGTTAGTAAAAGTGAAAATTCCCAAAAATATTTTTGCTTCTATTTTGCATTTATTACACTGGACTGATTCAGGCAGGGTCAGGATACGTAGGCAATCTCCATAGGATTCGACCGTAACTAAATAAAAAAAAAAGAAGGGAAGAAAAGCGAAAGAGCAAAAAAGAACCAAAGATGGAAAGAAAGAGAGCCAAAGAAAAACAAAAGAGAAAAAAAAAGAATCCACAACAAAAGAAACAATGCAAAACAAAAAAGAAACAAAGGCAAGAATAAAAGAAAAGATGTCGCAGTCGGGAATAAAGAAATCCGGGATGACGCAGGCAGTCGAACAAAGGCATAATAGAAACCGTTAACTGCCTGGGTGCATTCATTCCCCAAACGTGCGGTTATCTATTTGTTAATGCCCTAACCGCTAACAACGTTGTTGATGATGAGTCCAGGCAAGTGGTTCAGTTGACTGGCACTCTGGCAAACCACCCATATAACACCCGCTCTAAGGATACATAAAAAATGGTCAACCAAGAGCTAGAGGCAAGCATTGTAGACCCGTCTAGGGAAGAAGAAGTTACGGATGTCAATGCAATGAAAGAGGAGATGTATAAACTGAAGCAACAGATGGCCGAAATGTACCAGGCATGGGCAAAGGGACACCCACTACCAGACTATCCTGCTAACCTTGCCTACATCCCACCATTAGCTCAGCCACAAGATCCTCCCACAGTGAACTCCTCTCCGGCCTACCCTACCTACCAGCAATACTACGCAACTACTTCCCAAACACCACCACCTCCACCACCCAAACAAATCTCGTGCCCTTCACCACCAACTACTCCTGTGTTTTGTGGCTCCTCCACCCGCCGCATTACACAAATATTCTAGTGATCCCCTATTCCAAACCCAGGAAAACCACTATTACCCACCTAAACCCACCTTCAAACCTCCAGAACCATACTCTTACACTCCCCGTCTTGATATCTTAGCTGAAAAAGAGAAACCTCCCAAAAACCCCGAGCAGGAGGAGATGATACGAAAGGTGAAAAGCTTAGAGCAATCGTTCAGAAATATGCAGGGTCTAGGAGGACAGGTGAGTGTGGCCTACAAGGACCTATGCTTGTTTCCCGACGTCCAGTTGCCCGCAGGATTCAAGTTACCCAAGTTTGATCTGTATGACGGACATGGTGACCCAGTAGCCCATCTGAGGGGATTTTGCAGTAAGATGAGAGGCGCTGGGGGAAGGGATGAGTTATTAATGGCATACTTTAGTCAAAGTCTCAGTGGTGCTGCTTTGGAATGGTACACGCGGCAAGATCATGCTCGATAGTACACGTGGGATGATTTGGCCCAAGCATTTGCAGGCCACTTTTAATACAATCTCGAGATTGTCCCCGACCGTTTATCATTGACCAAAATTGAGAAGAAGCCGGGGGAAAGCTTCAGAGAGTACGGTTTTCGGTGGAGAGAACAGGCCGCAAGAGTTGATCCTCCAATGAAGGAAAGCGAGATGGTCGATTATTTTCTGTAGGCTTTGGAGCCTACCTACTATGGTCATCTGGTATCGGCAGTTGGAAAAACTTTTAATGAGTTAGTGAAAATGGGAAGCATGGTGGAAGAGGGTCTCAAGTCCAACAAAATTATGAGCTATCCGGCGATTAAAGAAAACCATCCAGAGCGGCACTGGAGGGGTATTGGGAAAGAAGAAGAAGGAAGATGTTACAATAGTGGAATCAAGAGCTTGGTACAGGGGCCCATCACCATATTATCACCAACCACGACCCCATCCCCAAACCTACCCACACACCCCATATGGCCCACTGCAACACTACTATCCACCTCCCGCCCCCTATTTCTCTGTCCACCATGCCCAAACATACACCCAACCTTAGGCGCCATGGCGTGCACCCACCCCACAAAATACTTACCATACTCAAAATACCTACCCACCTCCGAGAGCCTACAGAAACCCCACTGGACTCGATTTTCGACCCAACCCTATTTCTAAAATTGATAGGCTGCAGAAGAAGAAAACTTTCACTCCGTTAGGAGAATCTTACACCAGCTTATACCACAGATTGAGACAACTCGGTATGTTAAGTTCGATTGAACCCAAAGTGTCGAATCCTCCCCCAAGGAACCTGGACCACTCGGTGAGTTGCGAGTATTGCTCAGGTGTCCGGGACATGATACAGAGAAATGCTGGCATTTGAAAACGGCCATCCAGGAGCTCATTGATACCTGCCGAATTGAGGTACAGGCCCCAGAGATGCCTAACATCACTCAGAATCCATTGCCAACCCATCATGAGACTCATATGATTGAGCTAGTGCAAAAGTGAGAATATAAGAAGCCTTCACAAATCGTGATGATGATCAAGGCCAGGGAGGACAGGTCAAATGAGAAACCAACCAGTGGGAGAGAATTGATCAAGGTAGAAGAGACAATGAGAGAACCAATGGTGGTGATAAATAAGGAGCCTTTGAACAGTGATGCAGTAAAACAAGAACCAGTTAAAGTGATGGTACCGAGAGTAGTTGTCAAGCCCGTTGTAATCGTGAAAGGGTCTTACACAGAGCCAGTTATCATTAAGCCAGTGACTCAGCTACCAATAGTCAGTGAAAAGGCTGTCCCGTGGAATT
Source organism: Nicotiana glauca (assembly GCA_026770625.1). NCBI lineage: Eukaryota > Viridiplantae > Streptophyta > Magnoliopsida > Solanales > Solanaceae > Nicotiana > Nicotiana glauca. The sequence goes on along the minus strand of MU711528.1, from coordinate 125,683 downwards.
ACGACCAAGTGACTGTGACGTACAAAGGGAAGGACGTTAAAGAAGAAGTTTGTGAAACCCATGGGCTTACTCGTTTAGGGAGATGCTTTGTCCCTGAGGAACTGAGAAAAGCTAAAGTAGCCAAAGATAATCCAGCACCAGTGAAAAGGGCCGTAACTGAAGAAGAAGCAGAAGAATTCTTGAAAAAGATGAAGGCGCAAGATTATTCCATTGTAGAATAGTTGAGAAAGACTCCGGCACAGATCTCATTGCTATCTCTATTGATCCATTCGGACGAGCACCACCGGGCGTTGATGAAGATTCTGAATGAAGCCCATGTTTCGGATAAGATCTCTGTGAATCATCTGGAAAAAATAGAAAATAAGATTTTCGAAGTCAACAGGGTTACATTTTCTGATGATGAGCTGCCTTTGGAGGGCACTGAGCATAATAGAGCGCTCTACCTCACGGTGAAATGTGAAGACTCAGTGGTCACCCGGGTGCTGATTGACAACGGGTCCAGTGCAAACATCTGCCCTCTCTCCATCCTGGAAAAGTTAAAAGTGGACAGTGAGAGAATCCACAAGAATAGCATTTGCGTACTAGGATTTGATGGGGGAGGAAAGGACACGGTTGGGGATATCGTGTTGGAATTGACTATAAGACCAGTTGAATTTACTATGGAGTTCCAGGTGCTCGACGTGGCTGTTTCTTATAATCTCTTGTTAGGCCGGCCTTGGATTCATGCAGCAAAAGCAGTGCCATCTACCTTGCATCAGATGGTTAAATTCGAGTGGGACCGGCAGGAAATTGTGGTGCATGGGGAAGATAGTTCGTGTAATACCATTATGCCTTTCGACGAAGCTGAGGATGACAAAGGTCCATGGGTTTACCAAGTCTTGGACACAGTATCAATTGCAAAGATACCGGAAGGAGAGTGTATTCCTATGCCCAGGGTAGCTGCTGCATCTGTCATGGTGGCTTCGGAAATGATAAAGAATGGATTCTTACCTGGAAAAGGCTTGGGTGCTTCGTTGCAAGGAATTATACAGCCGATATCTCTTCCTGGAAATCTGGATACTTTTGGTTTAGGCTTCAAGCCTACTGATGCTGACATAAGGCGAGCTAAGAAGATGAAAAAGAGAGCATAGACCCTTCCAAAACCTATCCCCCGCCTTTCCCGTTCCTTTGTCCAGCCTGGTACTAAGAAGTGCCCAGCAACGGTAATGCCTAATTCTGTGGTGATGGAGCCCGACAAGGAGCTGATTGAGAGGTTTGAGAAGCTGTTTGACGAGGTGAATGTGGTAGAGGCAGGAGAAGGTCCAAGCAAGGCAGATGTGCAGTTTGTGGGGCCCCATGCAAAGCTTAATAATTAGGAAGCTACTCCTCTTCCTACCCAGAGGGAGTCTTGGCAGTTAGTTTTGATTTTCCTTTTAGTTTAATCTGGGTTATTTCCAAGGTTGTAATTCGGATGCTATGTTCCGTCAGTTTGGATGAGCTAAACCTTGTTATCTTACAATTTTAATGAAATGCAATTTCCTTCCTTTTTCATTCCTGATAGCCTTTATTTTGTCTTTCTTTCTTTCTTGTACAGTCCCTTTTATGCTGGTTTCACTGATGTGTCATGCATGAGGAGTCTTCGGCCTAGTCTTGATTACCAATCTAACTCTGAACTAATAATACAAGAAATTGAGTGTGATGACGAGGTATAATATGATGATGAGGAAGCCTTTGAAGAAATCAGTAAAGAATTAAGCCAATTTGAAGAAAAACCCAAACCTAATCTGAATGACACAGAGGCAATCAATTTAGGGGATCAGGAGAATGTACTGGAAACAAAAATAAGTGTTCATTTGGAACCTCCGCTCAGAGAAGAGATAATCAAAGCGTTGTTTGAGTACAAAGATGTTTTTGCGTGGTCATATGATGATATGCCGGGTTTAAGCACCGATTTAGTGGTCCACAAATTGCCCACCGGCCCAGCATGCCCTCCTGTCAAGCAGAAGCTGAGGAAATTTAAAACAGATATCAATGTGAAAATCAAAGAAGAGGTCACCAAGCAGTTTGATGCGAAGGTCATCCGGGTCACGCGGTATCCCACTTGGTTAGCTAATGTTGTGCCTGTGCCAAAGAAGAATGGAAAGACCAGAGTGTGCGTCGATTACCGTGATCTCAATAAGGCGAGTCCAAAAGATAACTTCCCACTGCCAAACATCCACATATTGATCGATAATTGTGCCAAACATGAGATTGGTTCTTTCGTGGATTGTTATACGGGATATCACCAGATTTTAATGGATGAGTAGGATGCGGAAAAGACGGCATTCATCACACCTTGGGGAACATATTGTTACAGGGTCATGCCATTTGGGTTGAAGAACGCAGGGGCAACATACATGAGGGCGATGACCACCTTTTTCCATGACATGATTCATCGGGAAATTGAAGTCTATGTAAACGACGTGATCATAAAGTCGAGGAAGCAATGTGACCATGTCAAGGACTTGAGGAAGTTTTTTCAGAGGCTCCGCAGGTACAACCTCAAACTTAATCCAGCAAAGTGTGCATTTGGCGTTCTGTCTGGGAAGTTGTTGGGGTTCGTGGTAAGTCGAAACGGTATTGAGTTAGACCCGTCCAAGATCAAAGACATTCAGGAGCTACCACCGCCAAGGAGCAATAAAGAGGTGATGAGTTTGCTTGGCAGGTTGAATTATATCAGTAGGATCATTGCCCAGCTCACAACAACTTGCGAGCCCATTTTTAAGCTGCTAAAGAAAGATGTTGCAGTCAGATGGATGGATGAATGTCAGGCAGAATTTGACAAAATTAAGGAGTATTTGGCCAGTCCACCTGTGTTGGTCCCGCTGGAGCCGGGAAGACCCTTGATCCTTTATCTGACAGTTTTGGATAACTCTTTTGGTTGTGTACTGGGGCAACATGACATCATAGGAAAGAAAGAGCAGACGATTTACTACCTCAGCAAGAAGTTCAGATCGTATGAGGTGAAGTACACTCAGCTTGAGAGGACGTATTGTGCCTTAACCTGGGTAGCGCAAAAGTTGAAACATTACTTGTCATTATACACCACCTATCTCATCTCTCGGTTGGACCCGTTGAAGTACATTATTCAGAAGCCCATGCCCACATGGAGGCTCGCAAAGTGGAAAATCGTGCTCACAGAATTTGATATTGTCTACGTGACCCGGACCGCAATAAAGGAACAAGCGGTGGATGATCACCTAGACGAGAACCCAGTTGATGATGAATATGAACCTTTGAAGATATATTTCCCTGATGAGGAGGCAATGCATGTTGAGGAATTAGAACAGGTCGAGAAGCCAGGATGGAAACTGCTCTTTGATGGGGATGCCAATACCAAAGGCGTCGCGATAGGAACGGTACTTATTTCTGAGACAGGGCAACACTACCCTGTTATGGCTCAACTTCGTTTCTATTGCACCAATAACATGGCTAAATATGAGGCATGTAGGAAATCTTGGTCATGGGTGACTCGGATCTTCTGGTGCACCAGATTCAGGGAGAATGGGAGACACGAGACTTAAAGCTCATACCGTGCCGGCAGTGTTTGCATAAACTTTGTCAACGATTCCAGTCAACAGATTTCATGCATATTCCAAGGATTCATAATGAAGTTGCCGATGCCTTGGCTACTCTGGCATCAATGTTGCATCATCCAGATAAGGCTTATGTGGACCCGTTGCAGATTCAGGTCCGAGACCAGCATGCCTATTGTAACATGGTGGAAGAAGAACTTGATGGTGAGCCATGGTTCCATGATATCAAAGAATACCTCAGGATGGGAGTATATCCAGCACAGGCCACAGGGGATCAAAAGAGAGCAATTCGACGCTTAGCAAGCGAATTTTTCTTCAGTGGAGGAGTGTTGTACAAAAGAACTCCAGATCTTGGCTTATTGAGATGCATGGATGCTAAGCAGGCTACAGTTATCATGACCGAGGTACACGCGGGAGTTTGTGGACCTCATATGAGTGGATATGTATGGCAAAGAAGTTTCTCCGAGCAGGTTATTACTAGCTTACTATGGAACGGGATTGCATCAGCTTCGTGCGCAAGTGTCATTAATGTCAGGTACATGGGGATTTGATTCATTCCCCGCCATCGGAATTGCATACAATATCAGCACCATGGCCTTTTGTTGCTTGGGGAATAGATGTCATTGGGCCGATCGAACCAGCAGCGTCAAATGGGCACAGGTTTATTCTGGTGGCCATTGATTATTTCACTAAGTGGGTTGAGGCAAAAACTTTCAAATCAGTGACCAAGAAGGCAATGGTCGATTTTGTGCATTCGAATATCATTTGTCGGTTCGGAATCCCGAAGGTAATCATCACAGACAATGGTGCCAACCTCAGCAGCCATCTGATGGCGGAAACATGTAAGCAGTTTAAGGTCACGCACCGCAATTCCACCCCATATCGTCCTAAGGCGAATGGAGCAGTCGAAGCAGCTAACAAGAACATCAAGAAAATACTGTGAAAAATGGTTGAAGGGTCCGGTCTTCCTAGTGAATCTTAGGTTCTTGGCTTCGCGGGGTCCTAGCCAAATCTTGCACTTTTAGCCACATAAGCTAGTTTAGAATTCAGAAGTTTCTTGCTGGAAATTGTGTGAATTAAGTTATGTTAATGGACTCTACTATCGGAATTTTTAGAGTTCAAGTTGAAGTTCTGTTGTCAATTTTTTTTTATGCTGACGAAATTTCTGTTAGGATCAGTCCTTGTTTGTTGGAGCATTATTTTGTGATTTCAATTTAATCTATGAGTCATTCGTGAGGCAATATTTGAAAGTAAATCTTGCATTGAACACCAATTATCTTTGTGTTAAGACTGTGAAGTTCTGAAGCTTGTTTTGTTGAAGTTTGCCACTATTTGTGCAGAAGTTTTGGGAGTAAATTGATAGCTGAAATTCTCCTAGTTTGAACTTGTTCTCACCGGTTTTTAATAGTTGTTGTTGTCATTGAGTTAATAGAGGGGATTCAGTTGGACTAGAGATTGAGCATGCTTGAATTGTGATTTGTAAGCTAAATCTGCCGCAAATTTGTGTTAATTTGGTCACCTGTTGCCACAATTGCTTTTCCTCTGCCCAGTTTGCAAAAATACAGCGTTGTTTTGATAGCCAAAATCTTCATAGCTTGGACAACTATTTTTCTGCATTGTTTCTCCATAGTTTCAACAACATTTTATGTATCTTTGGGCTGTATTTTGGTTGAAAATTTCTGAATTATTTTTGAAGCTGATTGTCTGCCAAAATTCTGCACTGTTACAGTGATTTCTACCCTGCTTGAGTTACCATTTGTGTGTTGTTTAAGCTGTTTGTCTGATCATTTTTTTTACTTAACAGTTGTGATCATTGTTTGATCTGCTGAAGTTGTAATTTTGTGTTGGCATTGGAGCTAAGAAACTTTGCAGTTTTGTGCCCTGTTTTTGCACTGTTTGAGCAGAAAATTTTGCACAGATAGAGCTGCAAATCTGCACTTAAGAACTCGGTTGGGGGCAGCAACTTGAAAACATTTTTAACACTAGTTTTGCACCTGTTTGGCATTGGTTATTTGCACCAAATTGTCTATCTGTTTGCTCCCTGTTATCTGCTGAAAATCTGCATCATTTTGGCAACAGATTTACTTAAAAGTTCAAGAGAAACTGATGCTGCTGCAATTGTTTTTCTTGAGTCTACTGTAATTTGCTGCCCAGCTTTTGCACAGTTGAGCTCTGCTATGTTGGCTGTGTTTGGTTTAAGTGTTCTGCACATTGAGCTGCTGATTTCTGTTATTTTGGACTAGCATTAGGGTTAACAATAAACCTTCAGTTTGGTTCCAATTTTAACCAAAGTTCAGCTGTTTTGATCAAGTTTTGACAGCATTTTTGCACTGCTTTGAAGTCGCAATTTCTGCACTTTTTGTGCATCGTTTGAGCTGATTTTCTTGTAGGTTTTGATCAAGTTTTGACAGCATTTTTGCACTACTTTGAAGCTGCAATTTCTGCATTTTTTGTGCATTGTTTGAGCTGATTTTCTTTTAGGTTTTGACCAAGTTTTGACAGCATTTTTGCACTACTTTGAAGATGCAATTTCTGCACTTGTTTGTACATTCTTTGAGCTAATTTTATTGTAGGTTTTGATCAAGTTTTGACAGCATTTTTTGCACTGCTTTGAAGCTGCAACTTGAGTTTCTGAATTCTGCGTTCTGGAAACTGATAATTGCTGGGATCTTGGGGTGTTGACAGAGGAATCAACTTTAGTGTTTGAGCTTAATTTCTGCTGTTTCAACTATAATTTTGGATTGGAACTAATGGACTGAAGTTGGATTGCCACTAGAATTGGAAGCTATGAATGTGTTGTGTTGTGGATAGAAGTTGAAGGTTTGCTGGGCAATAATTTGCTGCTAGTTTCCTGTTGTTGTAAAGGATTTCGTGCTTGCTCCCCGCAGTCTGGTATTGTTCGGTTTCTGTGCAACAGTGTATTATCATCTAATAGCTTTCTTCTTAGCTCTGACAGTACAATTAAGTGGATTGTAATGTATTGATGTAGATTATTTTCTACTTTGAGTGATTTAATCTTTTGGCTGCTGTAGTCTTTTACATTGCAATATGCTTGGAGTTAGTTTTTCTAGCATCCAAGTTCTCAAAGTGGATGTAAAATGGGCTCTTATGCGTGTTTTTTTCAGCATGTGTTAGTTGTAAATGTTGATCTCTACAAGGTTTTCTTTTCTAAGCAGCTGAAAATTGAGAAGAACAGAATATTGGTGAAAATATATATCTACACTGTGCTAAGTTTTGCATTTATCAAAAGTCTATTTGGCATCCAAGTACGCATTGCTTCAGTTTAGCTTCAGTTCATATGCCAATAATACACTACTGAAATTCAAGTTTTGAGCCGTCTTTTGAAAGAAAATTTTGCATTGTTTAGCTGCATGTTGTCTGCACTTTGTGGTTATTCTGGTAACTACTGACTATGATCACTGTGAGAAGGGGGGTTAGATGTTGTACATAATTATATTTTTGTGATACATTTGTCACGTTAGTGGTCATTATTGTTATATTCCATGTGTTTTTTACTCGATTTCAACTTTTACACAAAAGCACAAGTTAGTTGTTTTTGTCTATGTTATCATTTTTTTATCTTTTCAAAATCTTGCTTGGTCGTCATCTTTTGGTTGTGATTTGTGACATGCTCATAATCGTCAGACGCATTAATCACTTTTTTTCTTTTAAAAAAAAGAAAGAAAAAAAACTCAAAAATCCAAAAAAAGAGATGTTGCATTTTATATTTCCGTTAAAAGTTTTCTTTAAGAATGCTAATTCTAGAAAATAAAAAAAAATTGAGGTTGTTTTTCCTTTAGGCAATTAATATCTAGAACTTAAAATAAATTATTTTATGTTTCCTTTAGTATATTAGGACCAAAATTTTAAAACAAAAAAAAAGAGAGAGAATTTTCTTTTAAGATTTCTTTAAGGTGTTAATTCCAAAATTCGAAAAGATTTTCTTTTGAGGTGTTTCTTTGGGAAATTAGTGGAAGATGAAAAAAGAATCTTTATTTTTATTAGAACTTTAGAATATTGTATATAGAAAAAAATATATATATGCTTTATTTTTGTTTATCATTAGAATTTCTTCTTTTGGCAATCAAAATAGAAATCAAAAAATATTTTGTTTTATCTTTTTCGTTGCTTGTTTCGAAATCTTGCGTCGGGATATTAAACAAAAATTTGAAATGTTTTTATTTGGTTTAATATTTGGAGTTCATTTCAGAAAAGAGAATCAAAAAATATTTGTCTCTTATAGAATTTTTCCTTAATAATTACTCATAGAGTCTTTGTTTCAAAAAGAGAAAAAATGCCCGTTAAGCTTGAGTTTAGAATAGTTCATAGAACATTAAGTCGGGAAAACTCAAAAAAAAAAAATTTGCTTCTTTCATTTCTCTTTTCTCATCAGAGTAGTCATAAAAGTAAAAAGAAAAAGAAAAAGAAAAAAAATGTTAGTTTGTTTATTTTATTCCCGCTCTTCCAGAACTACGCAAAGATCTGATTCATGCGGGGTCATGATACGTAGGCAACCTACATAGGGTTCGATCGAATCATTTTTTTTATTAAAAGAAAAAAATGAAAAAATAAAAATAAAAAAGAAAAGAAAAAAAAGAGAAAAGGAAAAGGTGTAATTATGGGACATGAAAATGAGAGGAAAGAAAATAGTGATAATTAGATGAAAAAAGGGGAAGGAAAATGAGCAAACAAGTGCCAGAAAAGCAAAGAAAAGAGAGGTTGAAATGATCAAATTGGGATGATGCCAACTGATCTTTGTACCCTCGAAGTCATTTTAGAACCGATAACTGTGGCTAGGTGCATTGCACGTAAAGTGAGATTATCTTATGATAAATGCCCTAACGCTAACGTGATGGCTTCATTTTGTTGTACTCATAGCAAAGAAGTGGTTGGTTTGTGGTTTTTAAAGTGATAACTCTTTTCTACAAAACAAAGTCAAAAGGTAATGACAGACAACAATAAAATCGAGTTGGTTGATACCGGGGCCCGAAAGCACCGCTTGCCCACGGGGTTCAAAGTGCCAAAATTTAACTTGTATGATGGATGTGGAGATCCGGTAGTCCACCTGAGGGTCTATTGCAGTAAAATGAGAATTGTTGGAGAGAAAGATGACTTCATGATGCCATATTTTAGTGAGATCCTGACTGGGGTGGACTGCCATACTCATCAAGATGTTGGTAAGTGGCATACATTGGGCGACCTGGCCCAAGATTTTGTGCGGCGCTTTCAATACAAATCAGGTGTTACCCTAGATCGCTCCCCCCTATCTAAAATGAAAAAAACGGAAGAAAGCTTTAGGGAGTTTGGGCTCAGATGGGGGGAAACGAAGGCAGAAAGGTGATTTCATGCCCATCGGAGAATCCTACACAAGTTTGTTTGAAAAGTCAAAGCATTATGTCCTGATTGAGCCACTCCTCGGCTATACTCCAGAACCATATGCAAATGGCTTTGATCCTGCTGTGTGGTGTATGTACCACTCTAATGTCGAGGGGCATAGCATTGAAGATTGTCGCTCTTTGAAAAAGGAAATAAAAAGAATGATTCAAGAGGGGGTAGTTGTGGTCAATGACAGTGACAGGGAGCATGTGAATCCTCTTGGGAACTCGTTGATTAAAGTCGATAATGGTCTTGGCAGTATTGATGCGAAACTCAGTGGCTAAGATGTCGTGCTTGGTAATTGGGAAGACGCTCCATTTCCTGGTCAGTCGGAGTGGAGTTTTGGTGGTTTATTTTGTTGTCATTTCTGTTGTCCGGGTTATTTCAGGGTTGTAATCCGGATATTGTCTTGTGACTCAAACCCTTCTATCCTTTCACTTTGCCTTGTTTGTTTAGTCGTAATAGCTTGTTTAGCGTTGTCTGGGTTTGTTCAAGGGTTGTAACCCTATTCTAGTTTGTTTTTTTTTGTTTAAACCCTTTCACCATCAGTCTAGTGCAATTCTCTATTTCCTGCCATTTCTAGTCACTTTGTTTAGTTCTCTTCTCCTTTTACAGTTCTTTTCATGCTGGTTCTAGTGACATGGCATGCACGTATAATTCTCAGCCTGGTTTTTAAAAGTCAGTTTAGTAATGAAACAATGAAACAATGATGAAGATGATAGGGATATTTGAGGGAAATAAGTAAGGGAATTTTGAGATCACTTCGAGCCCAAATTGTGTGAAACTGGGGCAGATAAAACATAAAGAAATACTGTTGAAATGCATTGTGCCGCATTGGTTTGAAGCCAAAGGCAAGTTTGCCCCAAGTTTACAGGGGTCGTTCGTGGTACCGTGATCGTTGTCCAATGGTGCTGGGTAATTGACAGATGTAGAAGGTGAATGTGTGGATATGGTTATCAAGTCTGATACAATCAAAATGTTACAAATGTTTTCCTTGGTTTGTTTAATTGTGCTGCTTGTACTTGGCATATTCTGAAGATTGGAATGACGAAGGCATTTTGTTCTGCTATCTGAATACTTTATCCTTTGTTACCCCTTTGAGCCTCATATATTTTCTTTTATACCCCTTTTTTGGAATCAATGACAGAATTCGTAAACACAAGCATGGAAAGTAAGTGAAGGAAAAAGAGAGGGAAAACAATGAAAAAAGAGAAAGAAGGAAAAAGGCCATTAAAATGGCATCACCCTGCCTTGTTTAAAAAGTTTTGATGCCTCAAAAAGTTCCCCCTAAAAACTTTCTTTTCAATTTCAAATCTGATTTTGAAATTCAAAACCTTCAAAAATCCAAAAACAATAGAAATCTAATAGAAAAATCCAAAAAAATTATACTGTTCCATTAACACTTTAGATGAATTTCAACTTTTAGTTGTTGTTTCATAGTTTTAGTTCAGTTTTGGTTGGTTGAAACTCCATAGATCTGCTGTTATTGATTTCGAGTGGGTTTTTGAGTTCAATTGAGTGATTTGGATCAAATTGATTGTTGTTGTTTTATGTGTTGTGATTCTGGAACCACTGAGTCATTTCTGGGCTAATAATTGGCTGTGTTAGTTGTTGTGTTACTGCTGGTTTACCTTTGCTGACTGATCATTGTTACAGCTGATCTCATTTTCTTCTTCATTTTATCTTAATTCCAGGTACACATCTTGTAAACTCCCGTGCTTATGGACATGAAATGAAGTGAATGAATGATTCTCTAAGTATTTTCATATCGTGTTCCATGTAGTTTAGTTTAAATTCTCATTTTTACTTAATAGGACTGTTGGACTACTGCTGGACCACTTGAGATTATTTTAGATGTTTAGCTTGTTGATTTTAACCTAATAGTAGTTTAGTACATAATAGCTTAATGTCTTGCTTTGATTTTTTATTTTAAAGGATACTATGAATGTGAAAAATTGAATTGGAAATAATGTTTTTGTAATTGATATTTGGACTATGTAGGTTATTAGATTTGCTATCATTCATCCGAAAATATTAGCTTAGCATAGTTTAAATTCTAGATGCTATAAAGTTTGACAAGTCAATACACAATTCAAAATTGATTCAAAAGACAGTATATATATAACGATTAGTAATTTGCTTCAAAAATCCTTGTTCACTTATGGTTAAGTGATAATTTGATTTCAGTTACTGTATTATTAAGTTGTAGCATAAACAACAGGTTTGGACTTAATATACACATGAATTAGAGTTGTAATTGTTAGGGTATTGTAAAAACTAAGTTAAAATCAGAAAATAATTGTTCATTTTGTTGAGTTAATTAATTGAAATTGATAGTTTTAAAATCTTCAGTAAGGTAGCTGTACAATTTGAGCTAAGGATTGAATTGAATAAGTGGCTAAAGGCTTAATGGCCCATTTACAAAATTTCAAGGCATTTTTAGCAGCCCAGGTCCCGTTTGGTGTATGCATGTGTTTGGACCTGGGCCAAAGCTTTGGCAATAATTGGAGAAATTCCAAGTTTGGTCAGGGAATCGATCCCATGACCCCTTTCTATGAATGCTGACCAGTTAATGCAGACTATGTCACGTGACTTGGGTTTTTGGGCTTGAAGTTTATACGAAATTTGGACTGACACCAGCCTTAGGATATAGAAAATTAATTCATAAATATAAAACTGGGTTTCGAATTAGGTAGCGGGTTCAAGCTAAAAGGGTCTTCCCTTTTGTTTGAATTCGGACTTGAATTCGAGACCCGAATTTATAAATGTGAATTAATTGGCCTTTTAGAGACAAGTAATAAAAAGAAAATCTTAGTTTCTTTAGGTTGGCCTTCTAATAATAATATGAGACGAACCTCGCCAAACAAATATACAAATTGCGGGGCCCTCATTAGATATTCAATTAAAATACTTAGCATTTGGAGCGTGCCGTTTAGCGAATTTCACGGCCCTTCGCAAAGTTAAAAGACGTTAGTCGCTTTAGGCGCATTTTTTAATAATCTTACCTTCCTAAACTTGGTTGTGCATTTCATGCGACCCAAATCCAAATCCAAAAATATTGAATAAGAATGTGTTGAGGATCCTGGTGCATTTCATGTGACGTGATCCGAAAACACGTTCTTAAACGACGTTCACTTTCTAAAATTTAACAAAAAGCGGTAAATAACTTTAAAATTGCACTATGGGTTTAATATGCATAAAAGTTAGATTTTAGCCAAATATAGCAGTTGAGCGACCGTGCTAGAACCACAGAACTCAGGAGTGCCTAACACCTTCTCCCGGGTTAACAGAATTCCTTACTCGGATTTCTGGATCGCGGACTGTTAAACAGAGTCAATAACTTTCTCGGTTCGGGATTCAACCGGTGACTTGGGACACCATTCATCTCCCAAGTGGCGACTCTGAAATCTTAATAATTAAATCCCATTCCGATTGTCCTTTAAGTGGAAAAACTCCTTTATGCCCTTGCGGGTGTAGCGGAAAAAGGAGGTGTGAAAGCTCTAGCGACTCTGCTGGGGAAAAGAACCCAGAACTTTTGGTTCAGGGTTCAGAATTCGAGCTTAGATAAATTGTTATAGTTGGCTTTATCTAATTTTGCTACATGTTCCATGCCTTATGTGCTAAATGTTTTACCGCTTTAATATTTGTTGAATTGTATATAAATTGTCGCGAATCCCTCCCTCTTTCTGAGTCTTCTACATCATGGAGAAGGGTGCACTTCGTGTAGCTTCTCTTCTATTTAAAGTCTTTTCCCATTTAGAACGAGGTTTGGATAAGTTGCTAAGCCGGCGGAGCTTCTGTATCCCCGGTACGCTGCCTCACCCTCATCCCGATTTGTCCACTCAGGTAAGCCAGGTCTAGACCAATAAACCTAGGGTTTAAACCTAGAAGAACAATAAACTCATGTCGGATCCCTAGTAGGACGCTTGTTTTCATCATGTGCATTTGACTTAGGGGACTCAACACAGGGGTTGGGTCCGTCTACGGCTGGTGACCTGAGTTGAAATGACCATCCTAATGCATCTTACGTGCTACTTGCATTTATTTGCTCGGCTCTGCATGTTTACCGGCTTGTATATAATGAGAGAAAATTGTGAAAAATAGCAGTGTTAGGACTAAGGGAAGGTAACCATTTGTTGTGAAAAAACCCAATGCCCAAATAGTACCGAAATGCTACCGGATTTTTTAAAAAAATGAAAAAAAATAAAAAAGAGAAAATATTTGAAAAAGAAAATTGTTGTTCAAAAATAGTGTTAATTTTGGCCAATTGACCCGAACTATGCTGGTTTGATTCTCACCAGATGTGAGATACATAGGCAACCCTCAACGGGTCCAACCATCCCTTTTGCAAAAATAGTAAAAAAAATACCAAAATTTTAAATTTTATCTAATAAGTTGGGTGATGCCATTCTTGTTTAAAAATAAGCCGAATGTTCCCAAAAGGACGCCGGAAAGCTGTTTTTGCAAGAACATCCACTCTGAGTCATTTTAAACTGTTTGCGGGCATATCCTTGAAATCTCCCATTCGAAAGCGCTGAAAGGTCGTATTTGCAAAACTGAGTCTTTGTTTTCTTAAATAAATTTTTTAAAAATGACCACTTTGCTTTCAAGTCAAAATAAGCAATTTACATGGCGAGTTTTCTTTAAATATTCACAGTCAACATGGAAACCTTCTTAGTCTTACAGGAGGCCTGTGGCGATGCCGAGTGATGCCCCACGGGCCCCAGGATGTGAATCTTTGATGTACTCTTGATCTAGTTTTATCATCGAGTTTATAGTTTCTTAAACAAAATTTTTTGCAAAAATAGCCACTTTTCTTCTTAATCATTAAATCCCTCTAAATAAAATGTGTAGGATGAACTCAAACAACATCGAAACCTTCTCAGTCCTGAGCGAGATACCCCTAAAGCTCCATATGTGGTGGGACAACCTAGGAACCGGAAGTAAAGAAACAGTGGTAAAAATTTTGGGCGGCCTTGTGGGAATCATGAACATAAAGCCGAGAAAGGATATTGTTGAAGCAGTGATACCATTTTGGGACCCAACACGTAATGTCTTTAGATTCTCCGATTTTGAACTCACACCAACATTAGAAGAGATGGCAGGGTATGCAGGCCTCAACGGGAATATGCGAAGTAGATATCCCTTAGCACCAAGACCGGTCACACTCCGCAGATTCTTAGATTTGCTGAACATCAGTCGGGATATCCAAGACCTGTGTCTGGCAGAAGGGTGTTGCACTTTACATTTCCTCTATCATCGGTATGGCAACCCAAGGGGTTTTGAAGAACCTAACACCGGCCTGACACACGCTGGAAACAAAGACAAATGGGAGGCCCGACGAGGGTTGGCATTTATGGTGGATTTTCTAGGAATTGTTGTTTGCCCAAGGAAAGACGGTCACATAGACCTCGGGCTAGTAGGGGTGTTGGATGTGGCTACAAAGAAACCTACTAGCACAGTAGTTCCTTTTATCATAACAGAGATGTATAAAGCTTTAACCAAATGCCGAGAGGGTGAGAAATTCTTTCAAGGATGTAATATCTTATTACAAATGTGGATTAAAAAGCATCTATGTCACCGTACAGGGTATATGAATTTTGGGTTAACTGGGCTCAGTTGCATCAATGAATTTGAAACCGGGTCACAGGCATTGAATTTCCTGAGGGTGTTGAAGTCTGGTCGTCATACTTGAGATCGTTGACCGCAGATAAGATTGAGTGGGCTTATGGGTGGCTTCCCACTACTGAAGTTGTCTACATATCAGTGGAAGTTCCTTATATTCTTTTGATGGGTATCCAAAGCATACAGCCTTACGCTCTTTACCGGGTCTTGCGACAACTTGGGAGATTCCACACAGTGCACAATGATGAAGAGCTAAGTGAGCACGTCATTGAGTTAGGCCCGAAGGCTGCATTTCCTGAAGGCAGAGTCCGAAAGATATGGAAGGAGTTCCGGTTCCTCAAGCCTAAAACCATAATACTAGACCAAGCTAGAGGCGAGGTAGATCCCAAGTATTTGACGTGGTTCGGCAAAAGATTCCAAATCCCAGAGAGACCCGCTAAAAGACCGCACGTGCAGCAATTTACTGACGGGGTCCAGATTCAATGGGATGGCAAGCAAAGGAAAAGGAGTACCGAGCTAGAATAGGACAATTGGAGCAGCATGTCAGGGACCTCCAATTTTATAAGAGTATACAGGCTGCAGCCGATGAGGGTGATAAAAAGAAATTAGCTCAGGAGAACGAAACACTCAAAGCCCAAATTAAGCAAATGAAAATAGATGCTAGGAATAAAGAAAGAAGTCCATCTGATGACAAGTTGATCAAAGGGTTAAGGAGACAAATCTCGGACTGCCAAGAAGAATTAGAAAAGTTCGAAGGAAACATGGAAAGGCTTCGGGCACAGTGGGCCAAAAGGACTGCAGAAAGAGCCCAGTTCGTACAACAATTGAAAAGAGATTATGAGGGAACCATCGCCAACATGAAGAGGAAAACGAATACTCTAGAAGAAAAAGTGGCCCGGCGAGATAAAGAATTTCAGGTCGAGAGGGGTCGTTGTTATGAGTTGATTGAGGAGATGAAAAGGGAAATAAAATTGTTACAAGACCTGCATCTCTAGGATTCCCAGGTACTAGAAGCCCATACCCAACAGATAAGCCGGCTTCTCCAAGAAAAGGGCCAGATCAGGGAAAGGATCCGAAGTATTGCACATTATATTGTTAAGAGATGCTAGGACGGTGAACGGATGAGTCGTACCACTTTCTGTGCGTCAGTGATGATATTTGTTTGACAGGTCATGAAGAATTTGGAGCAATTACAAAGGGGTCTTGCGCATAGGCCCGCGGCGATGCCGAATGATACCCCGCGGGCCCCAGGGTTTGAAGCTTTGATGTACTCCTAGAATAGTCGAGTCTGTATTGTGTTTTGAGTCTGTATCTTTTTCTAATTTTGAAAATGAAAAACAATAGTCTAGTAGTGGTGTAATCAGTTGTCATTAATGATAATTTGAAAATTCCCAAAAAATTGTGTCTTCATTCTCTTGCATCTAATTTTACAACAATTGGCAAAAACTACACTTGATCTGATTCAGGCACAGACTCGATGCGTAGGCAATCCCTATAGGATCCAATCATAGACATATGAAAAAGGAAAATATAGTAAGAATAAAAAAACTAAAATGAAAATAAGAGCGGAGCAATAAAAGAAAACGGGAGAGAAAAAGAAAAACAAAAGAGAAGGGAAAATCTGCAATAAAGAAATAATGACAA
Source organism: Nicotiana glauca (assembly GCA_026770625.1). Taxonomy (NCBI): domain Eukaryota; kingdom Viridiplantae; phylum Streptophyta; class Magnoliopsida; order Solanales; family Solanaceae; genus Nicotiana; species Nicotiana glauca. Next base: position 109,484 of record MU711528.1, on the reverse strand, counting down.
AATAAAAGAAACAAGGCAAGGATAAAAGAAAGATGTCACAGGCAAAGCCGAAATGATGCAAGCGATCGAGAAAAATTGCATTCATGTCCCAAATGTGCGGTTATCTATTTGATTATTGCCCTAACCGCTAACAACATTATTGTTGATGATGAGTACAGGCAAATGGTTCAATTGACTGGCATTCTGGCAACCCACCCATACAACATCCGATCTAAAGATAAGTCAAAAATGGTTAACTAAGAGTTAGAAGCAAGCATCGTCGACCCATCTAGGGAGGAAGAAGTTGTGGGTGTCAATGTCATGAAAGAGGAGATGTATAAATTGAAGCAACATATGGCCAAAATGTATCAGGCTTGGGCAAAGGGACACCCACTACCAACTTACCCTGCCAAACCTACCTACATCCCACCATTAGCTCCGCTACAAGATCCTCCTACAGTTAATTCCTCTCCGGCCTACCATGCTTACCAGCAATACTACGAAACTACTTCCCAAACACCACCCCCACCCCCACCCAAGCAAATCCCATGCCCTCTACCTCCAATCACTCCCGTGTTTGTGGCTTCTCCACCCACCACATTACAGAGATCTTGTAGTGAACTCCTGTTTCAAACTCAGGAAACCCACTACTACCCACCGGAACCCACCTTCAAACCACCAGAACTATATCCTTACACTCCCCTTCTTGATATCATGGCTAAATAAGAGAAGCCTTCTAAAAACCCTGAGTAGGAAGAAATGATATGAAAGGTGAAAAGCTTGGAACAATCGTTCAGAAATATGCAAGGTCTAGGAGGACAGGTGAGTGTCGCTTACAAGGACTTGTGCTTGTTTCCTGACGTCCAATTGCCTGCGGGATTCAAGTTACCAAAGTTTGATCTGTATGATGGACATGGTGACCCAATAGCATATCTGCATGGACTTTGTAGCATGATGAGAGGCACTGGAGGAAGGGATGAGTTATTAATGGCATACTTTAGTTAAAGTCTCAGTGGTGCTTCTTTGGTGTGGTACACGCGGCAAGATCATGCCCGATGGTACACTTGGGATGATTTGGCTCAGGCATTTGCAAGTCATTTTTAGTACAACTTAGAGATCGTTCCAGACCGGTTGTCACTGACAAAAATTGAGAAGAAGCCAGGGGAAAGTTTCAGAAAGCATGGTTTTCGGTGGAGAGAACACGCCGCCAGAGTTGATCCTCCAATGAAGGAAAGCGAAATGGTTGATTATTTTCTGCAGGCTTTGGAGCCTACTTACTATGGTCATCTGGTGTCAGCAGTAGGAAAGTCTTTTAATGAGGTAGTGAAAATGGGAAGTATGGTGGAAGAAGGTCTCAATACTAACAAAATTATGAGTTATTCGGCGATTAAAGCAACTACCCAGGCCATTCAGAGCGGCACTGGAGGAATATTGGGAAAGAAGAAAAAGGAAGATGTTACAGTAGTAGAATCAAGAGCTTGGTCCAGGGGCCCATCACCATATTATCATCAACCACGCCTCCATCCCCAAACTTACCCACACAGCCCATATGGCCCGCCACAACATTAGTATCCACCTCCAGTTCCCCATTTCTCCGTCCACCACGCCCAAACATACCCTCAACATTAGGAACCATGGCGTGCACCCACCCCACAAAATACCTACCACACTTAAAACACATACCCACCTCCGAGAGCCTACAAAAACCCCACTGGACCCGATTTTCGACCCAACCCTGCTGCCAAGAATGATAGATTACAAAAGAAAAAGACTTTCACTCTGTTAGGAGAATCTTATACCAGCTTATTCCACAGATTGAGACAGTTGGGCATGTTAAATCCAATTGAACCCAAATTGCCAAATCCTCCCCCAGAAACCTAGACCATTCGATGAATTGTGAGTATTGCTCAGGTTCCCCAGGGCATGATACAGAGAAGTGCTGGCATTTGAAAACGGCCATCCAGGAGCTCATTGATACCTGCCGGATTGAAGTACAGGCTCCGGAGATGCCTAATATCACTCAGAATCCATTACCCACCCATCATGAGACTCATATGATCGAGTTATTACAAAAAGGGGAATGCAAGAAGCCTTCACAGACCGTGATGATGATCAGGGCTAGTGAGAACAAAGCAAATAAGAAATTAATCAGTGAAAAGGCATTGGTCACAGTAGAACAGACAGTCAGCAAACTAGTGATGGCGGTAAAACAAGAACCCGTTAAAGTACTAGGAGTGGTTGTTAAACCTGTTGTGATTGTAAAGGGCACTCGCACAGAGCCGGTTATCATCAAACCGGTAACTCAGTTACCAGTAGTTAGTGAAAAGGCCATCCCATGGAACTATGACCGAGTGACTGTGATGTACAAGGGGAAGGAAGTTAAAGAAGAAGTTTGTGAAACTCATGGATTGACTCATTCAGGGAGATGCTTTGCCCCTGAAGAGTTAAGAAAGGTTAAAACGGCCAAAGATAATCCAGCACCAGTAAAGAGGGCCGTAACTGAAGAAGAGGCAGAAGAATTCTTAAAAAAGATGAAGGTGCAAGATTATTCTATTGTAGAACAACTAAGGAAAACTCCAACGAAGATTTCACTGCTGTCTCTATTGATTCATTCGGACGAGCATCACCAGGCGTTGATGAAGATTCTAAATGAAGCCCATGTTCCAGATAAGATTTCTGTAAATAATTTGGAGAAGATAGCGAATAAGATTTTCAAGGTCAACAGGGTTACATTTTCCGATGATGAGTTGCCTTTAGAGGGTACTGAGCATAATAGGGAACTTTACCTCACAATGAAGTGTGAAGACTCTGTGGTTACTCGAGTATTGATTGACAACGGGTCTAGCTCAAACATTTTCCCTCTCTCCACCCTGGAAAAGTTAAAAGTGGACAGTGAGAGAATCTAGAAGAATAGCGTCTGCGTGCCAGGATTTGATGGAGGGGGAAAGGACACGGTCGGGGCCATCATGTTAGAACTGACAATAGGACCAGTTGAATTCATAATGGAGTTCCAAGTGCTCGACGTGGCTGTTTCTTACAATCTCTTATTGGGTCGGCCCTGGATTCATGTCGTAAAAGCTGTGCCGTCTACCTTGCATCGGATGGTCAAATTCGAATGGGACCGACAGGAAATTGTTTTGCATGGAGAGGATAATTCATGTAATACCATTATGCCTTTCGATGAAGCTGAGGATGACAAAGGTCCATGGGTTTACCAAGTCTTGGACACAGTGTCAGTTGCCAAAATTCCGGAAGGAGAATGTATTCCTAGGCCCAGAGTAGTTGTTGCATCTGTCATGGTAGCTTCAGAAATGATAAAGAATGGATTTTTATCTGGAAAGGGTTTAGGTGCTTCGTTACAGGGCATCATACAGCCGGTATCTCTTCCTAGAAACTTGGATACTTTCGGTTTAGGCTTTAAGCCCACAACTGCTGACATAAGGCGAGCTAAGCAGATGAAAAATAGAGCATGGACCCTTCCAAAACCCATACTCTGCCTATCCCGTTCCTTTGTCCGGCCTGGTACTAAGAGGCGCCCAACAACGGTAATGCTTCATTCTGTAATGATGGAACTCGACAAGGACTTGATGGAAAGGTTTGAAAAGCTGTTTGATGAGGTGAATATGGTGGAGGCAGCCGAAGGTCCAAGCAAAGTAGATGTGCAGTTCGTAGGGGCCCGTACCAAGCTTAATAATTGGGAAGCTACTCCTCTTCCTACCCGGAGGGAGTCGTGGTAGTTAGTTTTGATTTTCCTTTCAGTTTTTTATCTGGATTATTTCCAAGATTTTAATTTGGTTCTATTTCCGTTGGATGAGTTAAACCTTGTTATCTTACAATTTTAATAAAATGCAATTTCCTCTCTTTTTCATTCCTGATAGCCTTTATTTTTGTTTTTCTTTTCTTTCTTGTACAATCCCTTTTATGCTGGTCTCACTGATGTGTCATGCATGCGGAGTCTTCGGCCTATTCTTGATTACCTATCTAACTCCGAAATAATAATACAAGAAATTGAGTGTGATGACGAGGTAGAATATGATGATGAGGAAGCCTTTGAAGAAATCAGTAAGGAATTAAGTCAATTTGAGGAAAAACCCAAACCTAATCTGAATGATACAGAGGCAGTCAATTTAGGGGATCAGGAGAATGTTCGGGAAACAAAAAATAAGTGTCCATTTGGAAGCTCCGCTCAGGGATAAAATAATCAAAGCATTGCTTGAGTACAAAGATATTTTCTCATGGTCATATGACGATATGCCGAGTTTAATTACCGACTTAGTGGTCCACAAATTGCCCACTGACCCCGCATGCCCTCCTGTCAAGCAAAAGTTGAGGAAATTCAAAACAGATACCAGTGTGAAAATCAAAGAAGAGGTCACCAAGCAGTTTAATGCGAAGGTCCTCCGGGTCACCCCGTATCCCACCTGGTTAGCTAATGTTGTGCATGTACCAAAGAAGGATGGAAAGACCAGAGTGTGTGTTGATTACCGTGTTCTCAATAAGGCGAGTCCAAAAGACAACTTCACACTGCCAAACATCCATATATTGATTGACAATTGTGCCAAACATGAGATTGGTTCCTTCGTGGATTGTTATGCGGGCTATCACTATATTTTGATGGATAAGAAAGATGCAGAAAAGTAGGCATTCATCACGCCTTGGGAACGTATTGTTATAGGGTTATGCCATTTGGGTTGAAGAACGCAGGGGCAACATACATGAGGGCGATGACTACTATGTTCCATGATATGATACATCGGGAAATCGAAGTCTATGTAGATGATGTGATTATAAAGTCGAGAAAGCAATGTGATCATGTTAAAGAGCCGGGGAAGTTTTTTCAGAGGCTTCGCAGATACAACCTAAAACTTAATCAAGCGAAATGTCCATTTGGAGTCCCATCAGGGAAGTTGTTGGGGTTTGTGGTAAGTCGACGCGGTATTGAGTTAGACCCGTCCAAAATCAAAGCCATTCAGGAGTTACTACCGCCAAAGAGCAAGAAAGAGGTGATGAGTTTGCTCGGCAGATTGAATTATATCAGCAAGTTCATTGCCCAGCTTACGACGACTTGCGAACCTATCTTTAAGCTGCTAAAGAAAGATGCTGCAGTCACATGGACGGATGAATGTCAGGCAGCATTTGACAAGATTAAGAAGTATTTGGCCAGTCCACCTGTGTTGGTTCCGCCAGAACCAGGAAGAACCTTGATCCTCTATCTGACAGTGTTGGATAACTCTTTTGGTTGTGTACTGGGGTAGCATGATCTCACAGGAAAGAAAGAGCTGGCAATTTACTACCTCAGCAAGAAGTTCACATCTTATGAGGTAAAGTGCACTCAACTTGAGAGGACGTGTTGTGCTTTAACCTGGGTAGCGCAAAAACTGAAACATTATTTGTCATCATATACTACCTATCTCATCTCGCGGTTGGATCCTTTGAAGTACATTTTTTAGAAGCCCATGCCCACAGGGAGGCTAGTGAAGTGGCAAATCTTGCTCACGGAATTTGATATTGTCTACGTGACCCGTATTGCGATGAAAGCACAAGCAGTGGATGGTCATCTTGCCGAGAACCCAGTTGATGATGAATATGAACCTTTGAAAACATACTTTCCTGATGAGGAGACAATGCATATCGAGGAATCGGAATAAGATGAAAAACCGGGGTGGAAATTGTTCGTTGATGGGGCTGCCAATACCAAGGGTATTGGAATAGGAGCAATACTTATTTCTGAGACAGGGTAGCATTACCCTGTTACAGCTCAGCTTCGCTTCTACTGCACCAATAACATGGCTGAATACGAGGCATGTATCTTGGGTTTGAGGTTGGCTATAGACATGGGTTTCCAGGAGATCTTGGTCATGGGTGACTCGGATCTTTTGGTACACCAGATTCAGGGAGAATGGGAGACACGAGACTTAAAGCTCATACCGTACCGACAATATTTGCATGAACTTTGTCAACGGTTTCAGTCAATAGATTTCAGGCATATTCCAAGGATCCATAATAAAGTTGCGGACGCTTTGGCCACTTTGGCGTCGATGTTGCATCATCTAGATAAGGCATACGTGGACCCGTTGCAGATTCAGGTTCGAGGTAAGCATGCCTATTATAACATGGTGGAGGAAGAGCTTGATCGTGAGCCATGGTTTCATGATATTAAAGAATACCTCATAATGGGAGTATATCCGATACAGGCCACATGGGATCAAAAGAGAGCCATTAGACGCTTAGCAAGCGGATTTTTCTTCAATGGAGGAGTGTTGTACAAAAGAACTCCAAATCTTGGTTTATTGAGGTGCAAGGATACTACATAGGCTACAACTATCATGACTGAGGTACATGCAGGAGTTTGTGGACCTCATATGAGTGGATATGTATTGGCAAAGAAGATTCTCCGAGTATGTTATTATTGTCTTACTATGGAACAGGATTGTATCAGTTTCGTTCGCAAGTGTCATCAATGCCAAGTACACGGAGATTTGATCCATTCCCCACCATCTGAGTTGCATACAATGTCAGCACCGTGGCCATTCGTTGCTTGGGGGATGGATGTCATTGGGCCGATTGAGCCAGCGGCGTCTAATGGGCACAGGTTTATTCTAGTAGCCATTGATTACTTCACTAAGTGGGTTGAGGCGAAAACTTTCAAATCAGTGACCAAGAAGGCAGTGGTCGATTTTGTGCATTCAAATATCATTTGTCGATTCAAAATCCCGAAGGTGATTATTACAGACAATGGTGCCAATCTCAATAGCCATCTGATGGCGGAAACATGTCAGTAGTTTAAGATCATGCACCGCAATTCCACCCCATATCGTCCTAAGGCGAATGGAGCGGTCGAGGCAGCTAACAAGAACATCAAGAAGATACTTCGGAAAATGGTGGAAGGATCCAGGCAATGGTATGAGAAGTTACCTTTTGCTCTATTAGGCTATCGCACTACTATCCGCACTTCAGTAGAGACAACTCCTTATTCACTGGTATATGGTACAGAGGCAGTGATACCTGCAGAGGTTGAAATACCATCCCTTCGGATTATCGCTGAGGCGAAAGTTGACGATGATGAGTGGGTTAAAGCCCGTTTGGAACAATTGAGCCTGATTGATGAAAAGAGATTGGCAGAAGTATGTCATGGATAGTTATACCAGCAGAGAATGGAAAGAGCATATAACAAGAAAGTACGTCCGCGGAAGTTTGAAGTGGGTCAATTGGTGTTGAGGCATATCTTACCTCATTGGGCCGAAGCAAAAGGAAAGTTTGCTACCAACTGGCAAGGGCCATTTGTTGTAACCCGAGTGTTGTCCAATGGTACATTGTATCTAACAGATGTGGAAGGGAAATGTGTAGAAATGGCTATCAACTCTGATGCAGTCAAGCGAAACTATTTATGATTTCTTTATCTTTATGTACCTGATTGTATTTGGCATGTTTTGAGATTGAAATGACGAAGGCATTTTGTTCTGCTATCCAAACACTTTATCCTTTGTTATCCCTTTGAGCCTTATTCTATTTTCTTTCATATCCCTCTTTCGGAATCTATAACAAAACTCGAAGACCCGAGCAGGGAAAATTAAGTGGAGAAACAAGAGAAAACAATAAAAAAGAAAAGAAAAGAAAAGAAAAAGAAAAGAAAAGAAAAAGAAGAAAAAAGCAAAAAGAGAAAAGAAAAAGAAAGAAAAGAAAAGAAGAGAAAAGAAAAGAAAAAGCAAAAGGGAAGAGAAAAGAAAAGAGAAGAGAAAGAAGGAAAAGAAAAGAAATGAAAAGAAAAGGAAAATGGAAAAAGGAAAGATCGCAACAATGAAGTAATATTATGACCTGAACTACGTTTGACTTGATCCCGAAAGGGTATGTAGGCAGCCTCTCCTTGAGGTTCAGTCACAACAAAATAAAAGTCCAAAAGTCCCCATGAAAGAAACTGGGGCAGAAGTTGTAGTCGTTATGAGAAACCTGATTCCGAAAGTTGTAATTTTGAACCCGTGTTGAATTATTTTGAGCCTCTATACCCTTCTTTCTAAACCCCATCCAAAAGCCACATTACGGTCCAAAGAAAGACCTTCCGATCAATCTTCAAGAAATTCTAATGCGAGCAGTTAAAGTGATTCATGTTGGGGGCAACACTCTGATATCAGGAGAAAAAGAAAAATGATGAAAATGAGAGAGTCTTGTTGGTGAAAACCCTCACGGGCACTTTAAGGCGACGGGAGCTGAGAGAAATCAAAAAATGAGAGAGTCTTATTGGTGAAAACCCTCACGGGCACCATAAGGCGAAGTGAGTTTTGAGAGATACCAAAAATGAGAGAGTCTTATTGGTGAAAACCCTCATGGGCACCGTAAGACGAAAGTGAGTTTTCATATGGGAAAATGAAAGAAGTCTGTGGTTGAAAGGTATTTGAAACATGGCAAAACAAGCAAGGTTTGGGTTTTGACAGAAGTCGGGTTATGAAAGTATGAAACAACAAATATGGCAATTGAAAGTTGGTTGGTTGAACAGACTAGGCTGGTTAATCCAAAATACATGGCACGATTAATGGTACCAGTTGTTCCACTCAGATAAGTCCTATCTTTTTCTCTTAATTACAAATTATCCGTTTTTAGAGTCTTTCTATCCTTAACCTTCGAGGTCATTGCATTTCATTCTCTTGAAGTCTGTCTATAAGATGTTTCAGTGTCAGTTCTATTTAAAAACAAAAGAAGGATGTCAAGGCTAACTACCAGCTTCCCAGTTATATGGCACAACAATGTTGGAACATATCAAAAGAAAGTAAAGTATGAAGGATCAATGGAAATCCCATCAGTGGAATAATCAGATAACCGTGAGGGAGGAGCAAAGTTTCACAAGAAGGGTCAGAAACACAAAAAGGCAAATACTGGATACAACATTTGGGTCATCAAAGTCAGAGGGTTGAAAGTTAGTCAAGAAGTCGAGGCGTTTCAAAGCAAGTCCAGGGAAACAAGTTGGAACAGAGCTAAAAGAAGGAACATACCCAACAAGAATGCCAGCAGCTAACCACCATTTTATATTAACAAATCTTTCTTTGATTAAGACAGGGGCAGAAAATTTCCTTTGTCTATTTTGTTGTGGTCAGGAGCCCACCTGGAGAACAAGGAAATACATTTCAAACGCAGCAGTCAGGCACCCACCTGGAGAACAAGGGAAGTACAATTCTATTTTAACTATCAGCTTTAATATTTGATAACATGTTGTACCCAGCTACCAAACTGGGGTAGAAATTTTTTCTTTGTTTTGTCTGTTTCGTTGCAATCAGGAGCCTACCTGGAGAACAAGGGAATACTTTTCAAATTCAGCAAGCAGGAGCCCACCTGGAGAACAAGGGAATATTTTTCAAAGTTCAACAGTCAGGCGCTCCACTTGGAGAACAAGGGAAGTACAATTCAAATTTTAGCTTTTAATTTTAATATTTGATAACATATTGTACCCAGCTACCAAACTGGGGCAGAAATTTTTTCTTTGCTTTGTCTATTTTGTTGCAATCAGGAGCCCACCTGGAGAACAAGGGAATACTTTTCAAATTCAGCAAGCAGGAGCCCACCTGGAGAACAAGGGAATATTTTTCAAAGTTCAGCAGTCAGGCGCCCACCTAGAGAACAAGGGAAGTACAATTCAAATTTTATCTTTTAATTTTAATATTTGATAACATGATGTGCCCAGTCACCAAACTGGGGCAGAAATTTTCTTTGGTTGTCTATTTTGTTGCAGTCTGGAGCCCACCTGGAGAACAAGGGAATACTTTTCAAGCATCGCCGTCAGGAGCCCACCTGGAGAAAAAGGGAACACTTTTCAAGCATCGCCGTCAGGAGCCCACCTGGAGAACAAGGGAATACTTTTCAAGCGTCAGCAAACAGGAGCCCACCTGGAGAACAAGGGAATACTTTTCAAGCGTCAGCAACCAGGAACCCGCCTGGAGAATGGAGGCACGTATTTCAAATTGCAGTAGTCAAGCATCATCAAGAGGAATGGCAAAACATCATCAAGGTAGCAACAAGAATCTCATCGGAAGAACACAAGATACAAGTTCAAGGCAACACAAGAGCAAGTTTGAAGACATAGATAGGATATTTGTAACTCATAGATCATAGATTGGGCTATCTTCTTTTTATTTTGACACGGTGTAATAAGGAGGTCAGCAAGCAGTAGCAGCAGCAACAACAGTGAAGTCACAGCTCCTGGTAGTCCCAGCTACCAGACACTTCCGAACTACACTGACCTGATTCCTGTTTAGCCTGGGATATGTAGGCAATCTCTGAAGCAAGGTGCGGTCAGCTTTTTCAAAATGCTTCACACGGAATATGCGAACGGGCAAAAATCGCTCATTTCCGCTCACTTATCTTTGCACGAAAACTCTTCGTGTTTCCGGGCAAAGAGGGGCAGCTGTGAGTACGTGATTTTTTCCCTAGGCAATAATTCCCTAAATTTCAAGCAAAACAATTTCTTTAGTATTTTATAATTTTTTGTGAATTTTGTGTCATTTTTGGTAATTGTTGCATTTTATCTGTGCATCTTAATTCATATGAAAATACAAAAATATGCATTCTGCATTTAGGATTTAATTTCATATTTTAGTATTAATTTATTTTGGAACAAAACATGAAAATCACAAAAATAGTCCA
>MU711528.1:73678-98430 GCA_026770625.1 Nicotiana glauca | reverse complement strand
AAAAAGAAAATAAAGGGAATAAACAAAGAAGGAAAAAAAGGACTGCCCTGAATTGGGCCTTTTAATGAAAATTTTGCCCAGCCCAATTCACTTACCCACCTCAGCCCAAATATACCCCACATCAACCCAAACCCAATTGCCCAACCCGGTCCGTCCCCAATACCCAGCCAAATGACGCCGTTTCGGCGTTATTCAATCCAAGTTGTTCATTACCCTCAATCCAACGGCCCCAGCCCCTTCTCCCACCTAAATAATAATGTCCAAAAATCCCTAAACCCTAAAGAACATAATCATCCTCCTTGTGCACTTCACCTGTAACACCCCACCGTCTCCACCATCTTCCACCTTATCGCCAGCCGGCCGAAAATCGCCGCCGCCGGCGGCCAACGTCCAAATCGCCTAAAAATTACACCACAGATTTCTCAAACCCTCCTCTTTCCAACCCTTCAATCCCCATGGTTCAAATCCCCGTCAAACACCCCAAATCTTACAAACCCTAGGCACCGCCACCACCGTACACAGCGCCGCCACCTCCAAACTCGTCCAAAATTACACCCCATGCTCCTTTCTTTCTCCCTTTTCCATGTCCAGGTTCATTGTTCTTTAAATCCAGGCCGAGTTTCTCGAATATCGAAATGAAGTTTTTACCCAAAAACCTAATTCTTACAAACATCCCCAAAATCACACTCCAAGCCCTCCTCGACTTCCTTATGCCAAATTTCAAGCCAAAATCCGTCGAATCTAAGTGGAATCCTGCGAATCTTGAATCTAGGGTTTGAAGAACTCTAATTCGTGTGGGCTTTCAAGTGTTCAAAACCAGTGAGTTTCTTATTTTTCTGGTTGATTTATTTGCATTATTTTCTCTTCATGACTATTTTCGCTTCATTAAGTGACTTGGTTCTGTTTGGGGTTCAGTAATCAAGTTTGTTTTTCTTTGTTCATTTCATTTTTATCTTGAGTTTTGTTAATTGTTAACATGAATTTGTTCTTAATTTCATCATTAGTATAGGCATTAGTTTCTTGTTCAGTGCTTTAGATTTAGTCTTAATTGTTGGTTATCCGTTTGTAGTTAGTAAAATTTCTCTGTGTTAGATTAATTTTTTTCAGGATAGTTAATTTTGTTCTAGTCTTCATTTGTAATTATATTTTGTTTGTTTGGTTTAATCTGGTTCTTGGGTTCAGTTAGTCAATCTATATGTGTTGACTACAACTTAAAATTAGTTAATTGATTGTAGTTCATTGTTAGATTTAATATCATGTTTAGTTAAATTGTCCAGTTAGTTTAATTTTAGGATCTTTTGGTTATAGCTGAGTTATTTAGTTAAAATTAGACGTTTGAATTGATTAATTTAGTCAATTAGAAGTCAAATAAAGGTTGGTAATTCTGAGTGATGGTTGGGGGTATTTTGGGTATCAAAAATGGCATGTCTTGCCAAAATAGCAATTTCAGAATTTAAATAAGGGTAATATAGACTTTTAGATAAGAAGAACCCTGCAGTAACATGAATTAGAAGCTCTAGAAAATTCTAGATAGGGGTTCAAGCTAGATTTCAGGGTAGTTACTTGTAGCACAAGTCGATAACTAAAGGATTAAACTGAAAATAAGTGAGGGACTAATGTGTAAAATTTGAATCTGAAGCTGCACCATAATTTTGCCTATAAAATGGCATCACCCTGCCTTGTTTAACAAGTTTTGAAGCCTCAAAAAATTCCCTCTAAAAACTTCCTTTTCAATTTCAGATCTGATTTTGAAATTCAAAACCTTCAAAAATCCAAAAACAATAGAAATCTAATAGAAAAATCCAAAAAAATATACCGTTCCATTAACACTTTAGATGAATTTCAACTTTTAGTTGTTGTTTCATAGTTTTAGTTCAGTTTTGGTTGGCTGAAGCTCCATAGATCTGCTGGTATTGATTTCGAGTGAGTTTTTGAGTTCAATTGAGTCATTTTGGATCAAATTGAGTGCTGTTGTTTTATGTGTTGTAATTCTGGAACCACTGAGTCATTTCTGGGCTAATAATTGGCTGTGTTGGTTGCTGTGTTACTGCTGGTTTACCTTTGATGACTGATCATTGTTACAGCTGATTTCACTTTCTTCTTCATTTTATCTTAATTCCAGGTACACATCTTGTAAACTCCCGTGCTTATGGACATGAAATGAAGTGAATGAATGATTCTCTAAGTATTTTCATATCGTGTTTCATGTAGTTTAGTTTAAATTCTCATTTGTACTTAATAGGACTGTTGGACTACTGCTGGACTACTTGAGATTATTTGAGATGTTTAGCTTGTTGATTTTAACCTAGTAGTAGTTTAGTACATAATAGCTTAATGTCTTGCTTTGATTTTTTATTTTAAAGGATACTATGAATGTGAAAAATTGAATTGGAAATACTGTTTTTGTAATTGATATTTGGACTATGTAGGTTATTAGATTTGCTATCATTCATCCGAAAATATTAGCTTAGCATAGTTTAAATTCTAGATGTTGTAAAGTTTGACAAGTCAATATACAATTCGAAATTGATTAAAAAGGCAGTATATATATAACGATTAGTAATTTGCTTCAAAAATCCTTGTTCACTTATGGTTAAGTGATAATTTGATTTCAGTTACTGTTTTATTAAGTTGTAGCATAAACAACAGGTTTGGACTTAATATACACATGAATTAGAGTTGTAATTGTTAGGGTATTGTAAAAACTGAGTTAAAATCAGAAAACAATTGTTCATTTTGTTGAGTTAATTAATTGAAATTGATAGTTTTAAAATCTTCAGTAAGGTAGCTGTGCAATTTGAGCTGAGGTTTGAATTAAATAAGTGACTAAAGGCTTAATGGCCCATTTACAAAATTTCAAGGCATTTTTGAGCAGCCCAGGTCCCGTTTGGTGTATGCATGTGTTTGGACCTAGGCCAAAGCTTTGGAAATAATTGGAGAAATTCCAAGTTTGGTCAGGGAATCGATCCCATGACCCCTTTCTATGAATGCTGACTAGTTAATGCAGACTATGTCACGTGACTTGGGCTTTTGGGCCTGAAGTTTATACGAAATTTGGACTGGTACCAACCTTAGGATATAGGAAATTAATTCATAAATATAAAATTGGGTTTCGAATTAGGTAGCGGGTTCAAGCTAAAAGGGTCTTCCCTTTTGTTTGAATTCGGACTTGAATTCGAGGCCCGAATGTATAAATGTGAATTAATTGGCCTTTTAGAGACAAGTAATAAAAATAAAATCTTAGTTGCTTTAGGTTGGCCTTCTAATTATAATATGAGACGAGCCTCGCCAAACAAATATACAAATTGCGGGGCCCTCATTAGTTATTCAATTAAAATACTTAGCATTTGGAGCGTGCCGTTTAGCGAATTTCACGGCCCTTCGCAAAGTTAAAAGACGTTAGTCGCTTTAGGCACATTTTTTAATAATCTTACCTTCCTAAACTTGGGTGTGCATTTCATGCGACCCAAATCCAAATTCAAAAACGTTGAATAAAAATGTGTCGAGGATCCGAGTGCATTTCATGTGACGTGATCCGAAAATACGTTCTTAAACAACGTTCACTTTCTAAAATTTAACAAAAAGCGGTAAATAACTTTAAAATTGCACTATAGGTTTAATATGCATAAAAATCAGATTTTAGCCAAATATAGCGGTTGAGCGACCGTGCTAGAACCACGGAACTCGGGAGTGCCTAACACCTTCTCCCAGGTTAAGGGAATTCCTTACTCGAATTTCTGGATCGCGGACTGTTAAAGAGAGTCAATAATTTCCTCGGTTCGGGATTCGTCATCAAATCTTTAAATATACCGGGAAAGTAGAAGTTTGAGAAGAGGACAGCTGATCCATTAATCTCGCCTTATCAGCCTCAAGGACGGTGACTTGGTCACCGAGGTTCGAGGCCTTTTTTTCTAACTCCCCTATCCGCTCTTCCCTGAGTTTAGATGTCTCCAAATCATTTGCCCGCTCAAATGAAAGGACACAGATTCTGGCCTCTAAAGCCTCCACCTTCGTCGAAGCTGCCATCTGGGTCAATTCAGCCTTCTCCAAATCCGTGATCTCTCGCGAGCTCACTACTTAGAGCCCCTGTCTTGACTAAACTCTCCTCAAGCTCGGCCAGCAGTGAAATTACTTGTGCCTGGAGATCGGAACATTGGACCTCGAACCCTTTTCTCACCTCAAGTTCTTCTTCTTTATCCCTCTGCGCCCATTCGAGGACGCTGCACTTGCTAATGACTTCCATCAACTCGTTATCTTTCTATTTAAGCTTAGCCCGGACAGACTGAAAGTTTCCATTCTGTCCAAATGGCTTGCAGATCTCGTGATGCTTGTAGCGGTATTCAAGATACTTTTTCTCCACCTTATTAAAAATGGCTCTGCACCTCTCTTCTCGGAGAGCACTCTCGATCTCTAAAATAATGGTCTGGAAGGGAGGGGAAAAGAGAAGAAAGCCAAAGTCAAAATAATAAATAAATGTGAAATACTAGGCACTGAAATTAAAAGGTCAAAAAATTTACATGAGGGCGAGGCCGGCTATACCCATCGACAGAGCAACGTCGTCCAATTTGTTTGAATTTCGGACCACCACATCAGAGCAAAGTGGACCTAAGGAAGGGACCACGTCCTCCGTGTTCACCAGCAGGTCCCGGTCCATAGGGACCACGATGGTATGAGAGGATCCTTCCAGCCTTAGTTCCACCCTGGTAAACCCCTCACTCAACATTCGTACCTTGTCAGCGTCAATATCAAAGCCATTTTTGTATCCGTCCTTAGCAACATCCTTATCTCTCCCCTCAGTAGACGAAGGAACATCAGTCATCCTCAAGGACGACAACTCATCTCTTAGTGAGATACCCCTGACTTCCACAGATGGCCCGCCAACTCCAACCATAGACTCAGGCAAAGGCACACCTTCCACGGCCCCCGTTGATAGTGAGACTTCGAACGGCGGGCCAACGTCGCTTTCAAACATGATAGTGATCGGCTCACGATCATCCCTCGAAGAATCCACTACTCGGATTGTTCCATCACCAACTTCCACCAAACTCTTTTTACGAGGAATCAGATCCTCCTCATTCAGTGATGATTCGTCTATTAAGTCAGCACGGGAAAAGCCAGAGTATCTATTGCTAAGGCTGTCGACGGTCAGTTAAATCTACCCGAAGTTGGAGACCGAGCAGAAGTGGTTGGCCGGGTAAGCTTGTCCGCAGTAGCAACAATGGCAGATCCCGTCATAGTATTCACTTGGAGTAATGTGGGAGTAGGAGCCCTAGACCTCCTCAAAGCTCTCCAGCCTAAAAACAAAACGAAGAAAAAAAAGGTTAAGAGGTCAAACCCCACAAAACTATGAGAAACAGGCGATTAGAAGGCATCAACAACAAAAGCTTAAAACGAATGACTCACCGGTCTCTGGGGCTTGGGCCCAAACTTCTTGTGAAAAACTGATCATTCACGAATCCCAATCGTATGAGGAAGGACCTGGCTAACCCAATCATGAATATCTGCAACCAATGAAGGGGGCTCAGTCTCGGCTAAATGAAGAAAATATAGAATGATCAAGCTACGGACAAAACGAGCAAAATAAGCACATAGCAAAGATACTTACGGGCGTAATTCCACGCCTCAAGAAATCCATTTGCATTTGCCACTACGTCATCAGTCTTGATGTAGAAGTAATTAAGCTAGAATAGACAATTTGCTTTATCATCCATCTTCACTACCAAGCTCTTACTTCTACGGTGATGAAGGTCCAACATCACCCCCCTATGGAAACTAGGTGCAAAGAGGTGCATCAGGTGGCAAAGAGATATCATGCGGCCAGCCAATTCCGCGTACTTCGTCAGCATGAGGATGAGCTTGTAGATGTAAGGAGAAAGCTGGGACGGGCAAACGCCGTAGTAGCGGCATCCGCCAATGAGGGAAGGGTAAAAGAGTAACCTACATAAAATGGATATGCGTAGAATGTGCAATATCTGGGGCGGTGACTCTGCACCACATCACGACCAACCGGGACCAGATTGATGCGGGCCACAATTTTGAACTTCGCCCTGAAATCAGCAAGAACAACCGCGTCCATCTCAGATTCCACGGTCTCAGGGTCGTCATGGGAAATTATTTCCTCCACTGTAAGAAAGCTTTCATCTTCTACAATTATGACGGCCCATCATCATGGGGAGGCATGCTCACTGCCAAGGGAGCCGGATCAGATGCCCCCTCCCCAGAACTAGAAGATGCATTAAACATTTTTATGTGTTTATACATGAAGAAGATACAAGCATAGAGGAGTCGTGAGTAGAAGAAGTCACCAGAGTCGGTGAAAATAGGGATACGAGAGTAAAGGTAATGGGAGCAAGAATTCTGAACGAAGAAGGAAGAAAGAGGTGCAGAGATTCAATATTTGATAATGCAAAGAATAAGGCAAAGGCCCTCATATCCCTATTTATAAAAACCCAGGCACCAGTATCGGGAAAACAAAATGTCAATACCCAACGCAGGTATCGAAACGACAGAGGCATGAAAAATGATGCAATGCATCGAGAAAACGCTTAATAATGACATATGATATCGTGACGTCACTCTGAACCAACTCAATAATAGGAGACGACTCACAAAGTGCCACATTTCCATCTCGTCTAAAACGTTACTATTCGACCTACTAGCTTAAATTTCTCAATCACGATTAACAAAGTCCACTTATCGAGGTTGTCCTGAGTCGGGCTCAATAAGCGAAGGGACTAATTGTATGGGTCAAAATTTGCCTCGAGGAGATTTAACATGAAGAGGCATTACGAAAAGTAATTTGGCCGAGGTCGACTAGTAAATAATTTTCATAGCCGAGCAGTCAATGACGACCGAGGTCAAATGTCAAGAGCAATAGTAATAGCTAATTTTATAATAGGATCTTTGGGAGAATATTCCATTGAATATTCTCTGTAATTGTATTTTTAGGGTTGATTAGGGGAATGTCCCATATAAAGAGATAAGGTGAAAGACATGTAAGATTCTCTGATAAGAACACTCTTTGAAAAGCAGATTCTCTCTAGATAAAATACAAACACTACCTTTCTAAGGAGATTCGACTGTCTATTATTCCACACTTTTCCACCAGATCCGAGAAGGGTCCCAAGGTCCTAGTATTTATCTATAATTCATTATTGTTAGAAGGAGAAATCATCCACCTCATTCAATATTGGGTGAATTCTTCTCCTTATTCACTCTAATATCATTTATTGCTTGATATTCTTCCATCATTAATCATCTTGAAACATTGAATACACACCATATTTAATCTCTTCTCAACACTGTGCTTTTTTATTTGTGTCAACCGATTATAGACCCGAGATTATTGTCATTAACTAGGTTTAGCCCCTCTTTACACAAAATTAATTAGTTTAATCAAGTGTTTACATTTTTTTGGTCAAAAAAGAACTCGAGAGACACTTGACATAGAGCAAGGTGTTCATGTTGAAATTTCCTTTCATATAGCACAATTGTTGTTCGAATTAAAATTTTCAATTAATAAATTTTGAAGGTGTTAGACTCTTCATCATTGACAACCATTAAAAGCTTCGAAACTTTGAATTCGGAAGCTGTATTTTGAAAATATTATTTGTTTGGACTGAGTGTCGTTGCAAACAATTGAGAATATTCTTTGAGTTTATATCTCAATTCTGATGGTGTTTGGTAAAGATCAAAGTTGATTTTTGCTGGATTTCAAATTGAAACTCGAATAAAAAGAAGAAGAAGAACACATGACATATAATATACATACAATATTATAGTACAATTGTATAAAAGTTGTATATAAATTGTATTTAAGTTATATTCAATTATAGTTAAATTTTTTTTATTTGAATGTTATATGAAAGTTAAAAAATAGTTGTACAATGCATAAATTCTTATATAAAATTTGTATTTAAGTTATAACTACTATCTTTTTTCATAAACTTGTTGATAAGTATCAAAATTGCATTAAAAGTTTAGATCGGAATTTCAGAGAGGAAGAAGAACACACCACATACAAAATACAAACAAAAGACATTGAATAATTTTTTTATGAAAATTATATTTAAGTTGTATGATGTTATAGTTATTTTTAACTGAGTAAAAATAATGTACGAAAGTTATAAATAAATTGTATATTAATAAATTATTTACCTTATAGAAACAGGAATCTCAAGGTTTTGTCTAGGTTCCGGAAATTAAGGAAACAAAATGGTAGCTTGAGAAGGGTAAGTGTTAGCTTAGAAGAAGGAATCTCAAATTTTCGAGACTGTCCAGTTTAAAAGTTTTGAAATTAAGGAAAAATTTGGTAACTTGAGATGCAAGATTGTTGTCCAAATAAGTATGAGTGTACGAAAGCTTTACTCAACAAAATTTCACACTTATGATTTCACATCAAATTTCCGTCATTTAACTTTTTGTTGTTTTGTATCTTATTACTCTTGTTTGATTTTCAACTAGCTAGCTTTTAGCTGGAGACCAAAGACGGATGAGAATAGGGAAAGAGGAGAGGAGAAAAAAATAAAAATAATATAACCAAATCTCTAAATTTAAGACTGTTTGACCAAAAAATAATATATACTTTCAGTTAAGCTATTAAATTTTGTGTAACAAAGGGTTAAATCTAGCTAGTAATAATATCTCTAGATCTAGAACCATCTAGCATAAATGACGTGAGATAATATTGGTGGGAAGCCGTAAAAAATGCACATTTAATATTCCAAAAGATTGGAGCAATAATAGAGTAATCAAGCAATAAATAACAATAAATGACATTTGTATAATAAGGAAGATGATTCACCCAATATTGAATGAGGTGGATGGTTCTTCCACAGTGATGAATGACATACAAATCCTAGAATATTGGAACTATACTCGGATCTAATGGTAAAATATGAAATAATATATGATGGAATCTTAGTAAATGGTAGAGTTTGTATTTTTGCTAGAGAGAGAGTCTTCTTATCAAAAAGTGTTCTTATCAAGTTAATATTGTATACATTGTCCCCTTATCTCTTTTTCTATTTATACAAGTCATATTCGTAACAATCATTTTTTTTTGGTTGAAACATATTCTTAACAACCCTAAAATTACAAATCAAGGAAATATGCAAGAAAATATTCTCTTTAGTATCTTATTTCAAATAGTGACCATTGCAACTTGGTCAGCTCCTCGATCGCGAACCTTGGCGCTTCCTATCTTTTTTTTTTTTTGGCCAATCCCTTCCTAAATATTGTGTTATTCCATTTTCTTTAGGGTAGATTTTAGCCTATACAAAAGCACTAATAATAAGTTGTATATAAATTATAAGTAATTTTTATTTATGGCGAGTAATATATAAAATTAGATCAATTACGAAAAAATTTCAACAAAATACGTAGGGCGGAGAGGGGCCTATATTTTTGGTGAAACCACCGAGTCGTCAAACGACGACCAAAGTAGGAAAGGAAAATTAATTAAATGAATTCAACGCTCTCTTCTTAAGTCGTCCCTTTTCTTTTTTATTTTCCATCTCTACGGCTCCTTTTCTTTCGTAATTTATAGTACCAATAAGCCATCGCTCTTTCTCTGCTACTCTCTCCTCTGACTCTCTGCTGGAATTCCCAGTTCCAGCAGCAGATTTTTCCCGTTGAATCCATAATTCAGCTGGAATTATAAGGTTTACTTTCTTGCTTTAGCAGAGATAGCTTTTCTTTACTTGGTTTTACTTGTTCGACGCGTTTCTTTGAGTTTCTTGGTATTCAATTTCACTATATCTTTTCCTACAAGTTAAGTTGAACTGTCTGTTTTCTGATATTTCTCATTCTTTTTCCTTAAAATTTTTATTGGGAATGCATGTCGACAAGTAAAATTAGCCTCGAAGCATGTTGTTGATCAAAAAAGTTTTTGAGGCATCAGTTGTATAAATAGGGAAAACTGTTCTCCTTACCTGAAAATTTCTATGAGAGCAAAACAAAAGCCAACATGACATATCTATGTTTTAATGTTGCCAAAAAAAATTACATTAGGATATGATTGGAAGATAATGAATCTGACAAAATAATTATACTCTCAAATTATGTCTCTTAAATTTCATGATATCATATCCTGAAATTAAATGCTCTAATAGCTATGTGAATATAATTTCTACTTGAAGGGAGATTTAGGTTACTTAGCGGCAGAGGCGGAACTAAGTAGAGTGAAGGGGGTTTGTCGGAAAATTACAGCTTGCTATGTGAGCTGTTGAATCCCCTTCACATGAAGAAAAATTCAAGTATTATAGTGAAGGGGGTTCAAACATTGCTTTAGGTTATAGGTTTAAATCCCAACTGCGATATCCTTTTTCTTTTTTTGAATCCCCTTGTACAAATTTCTGGTTCAGACACAGCTTAGCTGCTAGATATTCATTTTTATAGTATTGGAAGTGAAGGCGAAGTTAGAGTGACAGTACTAAGAAGAATGATAACTTAATTCGTCTAACTTATGGTTTTCTGTTGATACAAGCTTTTTCTCTAAAGAAAATTACTATTTTAATGCATTATAATGAATTCCCAGTACTGGGAGTATTTGAACAGAAGTATACAGATGTTTATGTCTCAGGAGATGAATGCAGACTCACAACTACTTAATCATCTCTGTTGCATATACAGCTTTTTCAGTTGTCTCAATATGCTATTGTCTGAAAACATTGGTTCACTTTGGATGGTCGTTTTCCGCTTTCCTCCTGAGGTCCTGGAAATTTGCTAATTTACTTTATTAAGTTGCATTAACTAATACAGTTTACTTTAAAAATTTGTTTCGAGTACTCGTCAAACTTTTATTTCTTTTTTGGATTTTGTAGTTTCTGTTGACAAGGACTTGAAGTCATTTTGCACCTTCTGTTCTTTAAACTGTCAAGCTTCATGACAAAAGCTTTTTTTTTTCATTAAAATGCTGCTATATTCATCTTGCAGGTTGAGCATCTGAGGGATGGGAACTTCTGAAATAGATGAGATGCCGATGTTATCACCATCATATCCTCAGTCTAATGAAATTGATGGCTTTCAAAATCAACGTTTTGCGTACAGGGCAAGGAGTGTATCCTTATCAACGCCAATGAGCTCTATGGATTCCTTTGGAAATGATAGTAGTTTTGTAGGCTATACCGGTCCTTTGAGAAGTGAGGGGCGAAATTCATTGGTTCATATGAGCGGGCCATTATATATTAGTCACAAGCCTGAGAATAGCTCTCGGCCCACTCCCACTGCAGTAGTGCACAAACCAACTCTGCCAACAACAGAAAAATATCCTTCAATTGGCAGTGGAGAACAAAATAGTTGGACTAATAATGACTACACTGGAAAAAATGAACATCTATTGAAGTCTGGTCAACTGGGCATGTGCAGTGATCCTTACTGCACAACATGCCCAACAGATAACCATTTGAAAGCACAAAAAGAAAGTTCAAAGTCTTCAGATATGTTTGATCACCGGGTATTGCACTTTGCTCAAGTTAAATGGATGCCTTCCCAGCTATGTTGCTACGATGTGTTTTTTTAGAGCCCCCATGCTAGCTTTATCTACCATGCACACTCTTTTCAAAATATGCATTTTGTTTATCATCTTGCACAGTCAAAATTTCAACTTTGGCCACATCGGAAGTTTCGCTTTTTGTTGGGCTTTTATTGTTTTGTAAACAACTGTGCATGTGCATGTCCAATCAAGTTTCCCTATTTTTGCATTCAAGTTGATGATATACTTTTGAATCCATAATGCTCAAACTTTGGTGTTATTCTCGGTTATGGTTCTTGCAATTAAAAGAGCTTTGTGGTTCCCAGTTCCAATATCCCTTATTAGAATGACCTTGTCCATATTTCAAATAAGATTTTTAGTCTGGATTCATCAGTTTAAACATTTTGCAAGTTTTTGGTGTAAGAGTAGTATACTGGAAAATGTAAAACAATACTTGGATTTCTAGAGATTCTAGGGAGGATTACATAATAGGCTATTTTTGATCCTTCTGGCCATGTATTTTTGTGTATCATCTTTGGTACTTTATTTAATGACAACCTTTACGTTATCAAAAAATAAAAATAAAAAACTGCAGTGCAAGTTCAATTGTAAGTATATTTGTCGCTTTGTTAGTAGTTGACAAGGATGACTATATGGTAGTGCTGATTAACAGTCCAATATTAAAATACTCCATCCTTCCACCCATTATGTCTTTGTTTATGCTAATTATAGTCTTTCTGGCGTGGTGCGAATGGTGAAAATAGAAATGGAAGATGTTCTAGCAACTTCCTGCAATTATTCTCAAGATGTTATAAGGATGAGAAGGGAGTGTGTAGTCTATGTAGATAGAGATGAATAAAGTATACTGTAACATAAGATCTGTTGTCCAAAAAAGTGGTCTAAAGCTGCTTCCAATTACGTTTTCATTGTTTCATTTGGGAGGATGAACTAGACTTTTTCCATCGCCCCATAGTTATGGTAAGTCTTGAGTAGAAATGGTTGCCTCCTCAAAGTTAGTTAAGGCTCTGGCAGATGGTGTTCCATGTCATTTCCTGAAAAGGAAATGCAAGAGATGAATAGAGTTGTCCTGTTCTCGTGGCAATTCAAACTCTAAGCTTAAATACTCCATGGGCCTGTGCAGGCTGAAGGCTTCAAAGGTGTTATGGCCTATTTCTTCTTCTTTTTTTTTTTTTTCTCGATTTGCTTTGTTAGAGGCATTCCGATGTTGCTGGTAGATATATTATCTCATTTCCTATGAATTTCAAAGGATGCACTGGATGTTAAGCTGTCTAAATTCTCATGTGTTTTGCTCTTATTGTTCTTATCTACAGTTCCATAATATGCTGTATGGAGATACAAAAGGATGGGCAAAGAGAACTTGTTCTTTCTTGTATCCATATATTCCTGGTGTCATGAATCCTCATGCGAAGATTGTCCAGAAGTGGAACAAATTTTTTGTCATCTCATGCCTATTTGCATTATTTATAGATCCCCTGTTCTTCTTTTTGCTTAATGTCCAACAGGTATTCTTTTGTAGTTCTATGAAAGTAAAATTACTTTTTATTTTGGTAACTAAAAACATTTTATTACCACTGAGTATATTTACAGCTTGATAAGAACAAAAAAAAAGGCTCCTACTTCACTGGACATTGCGTCCCCAGTGTTGTAAAAATTACTTTTCCTTCTATATTTGGTTATGTAGGATAAGGCATACATTTTTTTTGTGTAAAATCTGTCACTTAGCTTGTGCTACTTAGATCTAGGTACATGCAGTATATTTCCAAAGTGCACATAATATGCCATGCTTTTACCTGGATAAGAAAGAATCAAGTCATTCTGTCTCTCACCCACTAAGTTGTACTACCATCTAAGATGTGCAAATTCATTCTCTCAAAGTAGGAAGTGATTAGATTGGTGAAGAGATGTAACTTTTGCAGAACCAGAATTTATTTAATATAATGAAAGTATGTCCTTCTGAAATTTTTGTGAGCATGACAGGCATATACAAATATGTAAAATGATCACTCATCACCTTGTGCATACTGAAATTAAAGTTTCCTTTCTGTATTGTTGCTTTATATGAGCTTCCTATTCTAGAAACTGTGAAGGAATCATAACTCCAATAATTACCATGCATAATAAAGAACATAACTTTCATTAGAGCAATAGTAAAGTTGTCTCCGCGTGACCTATAAGTCACAGGTTCGAGCCGTGGAAGCATCCACTAATGCTTGCATTAGGTAGGTTGTCTCTATCACACCCTTTGGGGAGTGCGACCCTTCCCTTGACCCTGCGTGAACGGGGGATGCTTTGTGCACCGAGCTACCCTTTTAACTTTCATGCAGACGACCTATCAATTATAAAAGACTACAAAAGGTTTGCTCTGAAATAAATGAACAGTATTGACTAGCTATGCAACACAGGTTTGTCATTCCAATACTTAGACAAGATCATGCTTTGGAAAATCTATTTCATTCTAAGCCACTTTGAGCCTGAGATTAATGACCATTATCTCATCAACTAAAGTTATTCTCGGAGGTTTTATGCATTTCAGGCTAAGAGTTTAAACTTTAAAGCAGAAGTCAGATGCTTTTGTAGGCATGTTGTGATCTTCAGACCTATCACTCCTTTAAATAATTGTTCAGACAAGATATTCCTTTCTTTCGATGAATCTTGAATCTAAAATGTCTGATGTTATTACGTATCATGAGAATTTTTATTCTATCTTGCTCATTAGAGATTTTTTCATAGTGCCAGAATCTTGTATATACGATAAACAAGGTTTACAATTGAATTAATTTTCTCTAAAATATTCATCTTCTTGTTATGATTCTAGGGGAACAAATGCATAGTGCTAAATTGGCACATGGCAAAAATTATTGTGATTTTGAGGAGCATCACTGATATCATTTACTTAATGCACATTCTTCTTCAGGTAACATTTCCCATTTCTCTCTGCAGAATCCTTTTTTCTTTCTGATTAGCAACACAAATTTACCTGTGCAATATTCTTTGTGCACCATGTGAGTTGTCATCTGGCACTCTTCTTTTCCTGATCTGGCTGCATAACTGGCTTTTTGGTTATTTCGTTATTGGTTTATAATATTTATCTATTATAGGAAGGTATGGAGGTCGAGCATTAAGGTTGTATTAGTCGAACTTTTTTCTACTTCGAACCAGGGTGAGGCTAGTTTGATAGGGTTGATCTTAGACGGCTAGTGGTTAATGTTGTGTTCACACTATCCTTTAATTTTTCATAGCACCGGGCCTTATTCACTGGTTATTTTTATTGCATGTCATTTTTTTTTCTTCTGATTCTTATGTTGCTGTTATTATTTCTATGGTTTCTGTTGACGGTACTTATATATTGTCTCTTCTCGTCTTTTCCGTTTTCTTGAGCCGAGGATCTATCGGATACAACCACTCTGCCCCATTGTGAGATTTTACTGGGTCGTTGTTGTTGTTGTTGTACTATATTGTTTCTCCAGAATGACATTTTTATTCTTCTGCAGATTAAAGCTATTCCAGAAATATTTATTGGCAGTTCTACTGCATCCCATTTAATGCTTAGTCAATTCAATGTGACAACTAAATAGTTAATATATCTTCAAATGCTGGTTGACCTTATTTCAATGCCGGCTCTTGGGGGAAGCCACTAAAGCAATTGCTTTAGGCCCCCTAGAATTGAAAGGCCCCATTTTTTCATTATTATATATTATTACATTACATATTATAAAATTATTAATAAAAGATACTAAATTTTATTATCCTCATTGTTTTTGGTATGTGGTAGAGGCTATTCAAATAAATAAATCGAGTTTTATAATTAATATGCAATATATGAAAATAAACAATTTGATGACGACTTAAATAATTACAGAATAAAGTCTCTTGTAGTATCATTTAGAATTTATCATTTCTTATAAAGAATGGATTAAGCTATTATCACTTCGAATTATAATTGAACTATTTTAAATGTATGAAATTAAACTGATAACTTTTTCGTGGTACAAATTTTGAAATTTTGAGAATTTATACAAATATTATCATAGCTGTTAAAATGTGTTTTTTATAAAAAAATATTATCAAAGTGTTAGTGCGTAATGTTAAAATATTTGTAATGGTGAGAGCTAGCATGTAAAAAATGAATGATCAAGATATGTACAAGATGGCCGGTATACCATCGTTGCAAAAATAAAAATAAAAATAATATATTATTTTTTATTAAATAAATTTAAGGCCTCTTATTGAGGTTTGGCTTTAGGCCACCAATATAGTTGAGCCGCCTCTGCCTTATTTTAGTTACTTCCACTTTCCTGCATAGAGACAAGTGTTTGACACTCACTTTCGTTCATCTTATTTATTATTTCTATAATATGTGGGTACATGATGTCAACTTTTTTGCAGTTTCGCTTAGCTTATGTTGTTCCTGAATCTAGGGTGGTGGGAGCAGGTGACCTGGTTGACCACCCTAAAAAGATTGCTATAAATTATCTTTCTGGATACTTTGTTGTTGACTTTTTTGTCGTACTACCACTTCCTCAGGTAAATGTGTCTTCCCTGTCTTATGTTTCTCTAACCTACATTTCTGTGTACTCCATAATTAGACATGCTAGGAGCCAATACTGATAGAATTAGTAATGAAAAGTTAATTCTCTCGCATATCTAAGTGCTTCTATGGACACCATGAACGCAATGACACCAACTTTTTAGCTGATTGTAGTAGGACAACCTTATGTTGACTTTATTGTACCCAACCTGAACATAGGGGTTCAGTTGTTAAGTAAAGTTAATTCCCTTGTTGCCTTCTCTGCCACTTGTTGGTTTTGAGATATAATTAACATATTCGCTATGTGCAGATCATCATTTTGTTGGTTTTACCCAAGTCTATTGGATCATCTGGGGTAAATTACACGAAGAATCTATTGTGGGCAGCTATACTACTCCAGTACAATTCTAGGTTGTACAGGATTTATTATTTGGTTGCTGGCCAGTCTCCAAGTGGTTTTGTATTTGAGTCAATATGGGCAACTTTTGTCATAAATCTTCTCATAATTGTTGTATCAAGCAATATAGTGGGCTCATTGTGGTATCTTTTTGGTTTACAGGTGAAAACTTGTTCTTCACAGTACTAACTTTTTCTGTTCCCTATTTCAATTTAATTATATCATTGTTTATGACATAGCCATTACTTCTACTTCTTAGTAGACCTCTGAGGGTAGAGGGGTTTTAGGGCATCCGTAAAACAAATATATTGAAAATCATTAAGTGCTTTCAACAAGTTTCCTTGTCCTTGTTTTCAAAACATACTCTGATTTAACTTTTTTCCTCCACCTCTAGAGGGTTAATCTATGCCTTCAAGGTGCTTGTCGTAGCTCAAACATCGAAAGGTGTATGGAATTCATAGACTGTGGTCATGGCACCGATTACACAAAGTTTCGGTCGGATATTACATGGGACCAGTGGAAGAACAATACTGATGCAGTTGCTTGTTTCACTGAAGGTAGTTTTGACTTTGGAATCTATAAACAAGCTGTTGATCTCACCACCAAACAGAGTGTTGTCACAAGATATGTGTACTCATTCTTTTGGGGCTTCCAGGTATATTTACCCCGCCTTTATGATTGTGGGACATAATCTGCTTATTTCTATACCAGCTGTTAAAAAGTTGAAATTTGTATACATGCTCTAGTGGATCTATCATCTATGTATGTTTTGCTGCAGAGCTATTGATATTTCAATATGACACCAGATTTAAGGAAGACTACTTCTTTAATAAAAAATTATTAACATTTTTTTTTTGGGAATACAACGTAGGTGTCCCCCAATGTATTGGTCAAGTACTATGGTAGGAAAAAGGTTGGTTGTTTTGTAGGGACTTCTGGATTAGATCCACATTGCATGATAAGTTGTTCAGATATTGTCATACCTTTACCCTATGTTTGTAAACTAGGGCAAGGAAGGAAGGGAATAGAAAATTACCTGTAGGAAAAATAGCATGCTTGTCCTCTGCTGGATGTATTATTAAACGTAAATTGGGTTTATCTGCTAACAACTACGGTAGAGCTGTTTATGATCAGGGGCGGATATGCTTTGGCACCAGGTTCATCTAAATCTCGCATTTTCGACGTGGCATATGGATTTTTATATGAAAACCCACAAAATTTCAACAAATATTAATCTAAACCCATAATTTTAAAAGTACGATGAGTTCCTTAGAGGTCAAACCCATCAAGTTATAATCCTGGATCCGGCGGCCTCTGTTTATCATTATTCACGGTGGATTTAATTTTACCAAAGATGATGACAATGTGAGCTTTCAACCATTTACGCGTTGTTTGTGCCAAAGCATTTGTAAAGCATGCAGAAATTGTTGGGCCCAAACTGGAATTATAGCTCACTTTCCACTTACTTCCTTAAATCAACGGAAAAGGGCCATATATGCCAGTGAACTATGTGAATTAGGACAGATATGCCCGTCGTTAATAGTTTGGCACAGATATGCCCAATCCGTCCAATACTTGCTCATTCATGCCCTTAGTTTAACGGAACCACTATTTTGTCTTTCTTAAATAATTAATAACCGGACCCAACCAAAATCTGCTGACCCGATACGTTAGGACCCGACCCACCCTTATTTCAAAGATATTTTTTGATATATTATTTTTTTTATTGAAAAATTGTGTGATAATCATATTTATTTATTTGAGTAATTTGATAATCGATTTTTTTTTTGTTATACATCATTTTGGGAAGTAATCCTACTAAAAGTAATTGATATTTATTTATTATTTTAATAATGTAATATTCGAATTAGTTTCTGCTTTCTTCAATCACTTTACCATCTATTTTTATTTTTCTCAGTGGTACTTGTTATGAAATAATTAATTAATAAAAATGGAAAAGAAACACCACTGTTTAAATAGTGGTGCTTGCTATGAAATAATATTTGTTATGAAATAATTAATTAATAAAGATGGAAAAGAAGCACCACAATTTTAACAATTTATTACTTATTTCATAATAAATTTGTAATGCAGAAAATAATCCAATAAACTAATAATCAATCATATAATGATCATTTATCTAAACAAAAAAACGGATCCATCATGTTAAGTTATAGTGAACATGGAGTTATTTATATTTGTATTGGTGAAAAATACAAATAGATTGTGAGAAAAATAAAAATAGATGGTAAAATGATTGGAAAAAGCACAAACTAGTTCGAATATTATATTAATAATAAATAATTACCAATTACTACTTTAGAAGGATTACTTCCCGAAATGATGTATAAACAAAAAATCGATTATCAAATTACTCAAATAAATAAATATGATTATCACACAATTTCTCAATTAAACAAAAATAATATATCAAAAATATCTTTGAAATAAGGGTGGGTCGGGTCCTAACAGATCGGGTCAGCATATTTTGGTTGGGTCCGGTTATTAATTATTTAAGAAAGACAAAATAGTGGTTTTGTTAAACTAAGAGCATAAATGAGCAAGTATTGGACGGATTGGGCATATCTGTGCCAAACTATTAACGACGGACATATCTGTCCTAATTCGCATAGTTAACTGGCATATTTGGCCCTTCTCCGTTAAATCAAACAAGGAATGGAAAATTACCTTCCCTTCTTTATCTTTCCCTATTTTCCAAACGTAAGACCAGGAGTCGAGCCGATATGATTAGTATTTTACAATTCTATTTCGTGTGTGTTTTTGGTTTCATTATGCTCCTATCTTCTTCTTTTTTAAAATCTTTTTTACGTCTTATATAAATTTTAAGTCTTTGAGGAGTTTTCAATATCTTAATTTGACTTCTTGACTTTGATACTGACGTGCATGATTCTCTAGTCTCTTCTTCGTGTCAGTGTAAGGAATCATAGTTTCGTCATGCATTTTGGGTGCGCTTTTTTTCTCTTTTTAGTTGGATGTAAGAAAAATTCACCAAAGAGAATCTGAGACTGCAAGGCTGAAGAACAATTTCATATCATAAGCAGCCTAGTGCACGAAGCATCCGTGTTCACGCAGGGTCGGGAAAGGGCTACACCCAAGGGCTTGGGGTGTGATGTAGGCAGCCTACTCTAATGCAAGTATCAGTGGCTGATTCCACAATTCGAACCCATGACCTATAGATCACATGGAGACAACTTTATTGTTGATCCAAGGCTTCCCTTCAAGAAGTGAAATTCTGGAGCTCCACATTATACAGGTTTTGAAAAAGTTTACTCATCAAGCCGAAAAACAGCTAATCTTTTTCCTGTGTTTCTCATGCCAGAAACAAGCTTTGATGAGTTGATGCCATTGGAGCACACACTAGCCATTACAAGTAATATAATCTAAAGATGTGGAACCCACAAGAATTAGGTTTTATATATATATATATATACGTATGTATGTATATATATATGTATGTATGTACACACACACTATCAAAGCAATGTTGTTATATGCATTATCTGAGAGATCGATTTGGTAATGAAAAGGTGGATCTACGACAAGTGAAATAGTTTACTCACACTAGAGATGAAACTGAGTCAGGATTAAGAAGTTTATCAATGATAAATAATGTTCTGAAATCTATTTCACCTAATGCTCAAATCTATGGTTAATAAGCATAAACTGCACTTAATTATTTCTCTAAAGTAAGATTGTCCTTTTGAGATACAATTGGTAATTATGTATTTTCTAAGCTTATAAGTTCTCCTTGGGAATTTATATCCGTAGATCCTTCACAATGCAAGAAGCACCATCACACTAGCTTTCTTAAAATGGTAACCGTCCTATATATGCAATGTCCTTTTCGCTGAATTGCCTATTCTAGATACTCTTGGTTCAAAGACGCCATTTCAGCTGAGATCTTAAAACTTGCATGCCACACTGAAGATCTGGCTTCAACACGACTCCATCAATATACTTTGGGCTCTCACCACGTTTAACATAGATATTGCATATAACAAGTTTCACAAGCATAGATATACCATTTCATGAAAGCAAAAGTGAAGATCTATTAGTTAAACCTTCTTAGATTTAAGCAAAAGGATTCATTTATTCCCAACTTAAATAGTGTTAACACTTACCATTATAGTGTTACAAAGAATCGTGAAGAATTCAAAAAGAGGGAAAGAAAAAGAGATGAAGAGCTAGAACAGAAAGCTTTGTTCTCAGATTTTCCTCCCTGTAAAGTTCCCAAGAAGTCTGAGGACCTTATATTATGGAGGTTGAAATGCATGTTCCTCAAGGGGGGAAGAAAGTTCCCAAGAAGTCTGAGGACTTTATATGATAAAAGTTTATTAATTTTGGTGCAAGTTGCAGAACGGGCCTTCTTGGCGACTTTATGCTGCTTTGGTGTTGAATTTTGATACAGGGTCATTGAAGTGCTGTGGCAATTCTTCAGTGCTGCAGTGCTGAAAATAAAACCTTTTTCTTCCTAGTTTCTTCCTGTGCCACAGCAGCTAAACTCATAGTGCTGCAGCAGTGTGCTCTTCTGCTTATACTCTTCTTTTTGGCACAATCTTGTAATTTTTCTTCTCTCCTACGTAATTAAAGTAATCAAGTCAGAAATTTACACTAGCACTAAAAACCCATCTTTGATTGAGCATCTCTTGGCAGAGTAATATCAATGCAATTTCATCCAACCATGAGCCAACCCAGGAGCTTTGTACATTGCATTCACTAAGTTACTTGTGTCACTTAATGTGGAAATTATATTTTTCGACCCATAATTTTTAAATGGTGTATTTACAAAGCAAATTAGTATTCTGGCTGGCAATCAAGTCCCGAGTTATTTTCTGTTGGAAGTTGTTTTCACAATTGCTATCATCGGAACGGGACTCCTACTTTTTGCACTCCTGATTGGAAATATGCAGAGCTTTCAGCACTCTCTAAATCGCAGGTACATTTTACTATTCTAACTAAACTAGGTCAGTTTTTGTGTATGCCAAGGAGGCCTATTTTTAATGAAATGTATTTATGATTGTGGATAAACATGTTTGCTATTCAGTTTTTCTGTTCAGGAAATGCTACTAGTTAGCAGAAGAAATATATTGTGAGGGAGTGTAACTATATTAATCTGCCACAAGAGTTATAAATAAGTATTTTGTAACTATATCTCTCAACTGAAACATGAAACACGAAGTCTTTGCCTCTTCTCAAGAAAAAGATTAGTTATGTGAGGGAAATTGAAGAAAGAAATGCTTGGAGGAACATTTTTGGATAACAAAACTATTTGGTTGTGTGGAAATTTTGATACATTGTTCACCAGTCTTATTGTATAACATGATTAACGTTCTCTTACTTGAATGTAATTGTTTGATTTGTTAGTATGTCCTTGTCTTGATTGTGCACCACTTTTTGGGCAACTGTTGGTGAGCATTATTTTTCTGTGCAGGAGGTTAGAAATGTCTCTCAGGCGTCGTGATGTTGGACAATGGATGAGCCATAGGCGCTTTCCAGAAGAACTGAGAAGGTAGCCTTTGATGCTCTTGTTTCTTGACATCTAACTTCTATTATCTGAAGTTCTTCTTCTCCTTAATTTACCTGTATAGATTGATTGCATCCCTGGCTTGGGTATTTGAGGGCATGCCTGATCTACTATGCATCATCATATCTCACACCTATTTTCCCATTGTGGAGCCAGGATTTTCACCAAGGGGATTCAAAATATAAAAAAGTGCACGCACGAAGCTTCCAAGGGGTTTCAATATCTATTATATATACATAAAAAATAAGTTTAACCTTGTATATATAATGTAACTTTCCGTCTAAGGGTTTCGGATGAACCCCCTTGCACTCCCTAGCTCCGCCCATGCTATCTTCATACTTCATTTGTTCTGGACCCCAATCAAAGCTTGAAGTGAAACACTAGTTTCTGTTTCGACTCTGCATTCCACTGTCTAGGATATCACAGTTAAAGAATTATTAAGATTCTATTTATTTAGCTCAATCTGGCTTTATGTTCTGTATGTTTAGTCATGTGGGTTGCCAGTGCAGGAAGCTCAAATTAAGTATATTTCTAATTGATTTTTGACAAGAAAATGGATCTTTGGCCTAACTCAACCCCAAAAGCTAGCTTATGAGGTGAGAATTGCTTAATACCGTATAAAGAGACCAAATATCCACATCCACAGGACGAGGGCACTCAACCCCCAACACCTCCCCGGCACGCGTGCACGCGCACGCCCAGGATGAGGCATCTAGAGCGTGGGCGATATAGGATTGGGGCCTAACATCTGGTAAACCGTGAATTGGAATTGCTTTGCTTTGATGAGATGATGAGAAAATGGATCTTGGGACTAACTCAACCAAAAAAGCTAGCTCATAAGTTGAGGATTGCCCAATACTATATAAAGAGACCAAGTACCCACACCCCAACTCAATGTGGGAACTCGACAATTGTTTGATGTAAATTTTAGTTTTATGAGATGTTGCATGGTTATTCCTTGTCTAAATATCTAACTAATTTAATAGTCCTTACTAACTTCTAATCATATCCTTGATAGTCCTCTATGGCTAGTGAGCCTTATTGTTGGATGTCCAAATACACTTTTATTGTTTAACTTAATTAGAGTTGAATTTTGAGAATTAACAGAGAAAGGTTTTCATGCCCTTGTGAGTTTTAAGGACATAAAGTTCATTCTTCCTTCCCCACTTATTTCGATGTGCACTTGTCTTTTTTCCCTTCTTTTGTCCTGCATCCTAAGTGTTACACCTATTGGAGCTCTGTGTAATCTTATGTAACTCCATCTGCATCCCAAGTATTACACCCATCGAGTTCTCTGTAGTGTTCCATATTGTGAGGAAGTTCCTCCTCACAATGTCCAGTCTTTTCTCCACATTGGCCAGTAAGGGGAATAGTTACATCACATAAGTTGGCATTGAGTGCAACACACTGTTGATCAGAATTAATTGATCGCCCAGAAAGAGATTGACTTTTCCATCATGCTAATCTTTTCTCACATCTTTGATCTCTCTATCATTCCCTGCCATATTTTCTGTGACTTATATCCAAGGGAAGACCCAAATAGCTAGTTGGTGGGGAATCAACTTGGCAGTCCAGTATACCAGCAAGTATTGAAACAGTCTGCAATGGGTTCACAGAAAACATAAAACTTTTTCTCCAATTAACTTTTAGGCCATATTGTGTTGATTAGCATGATTAAATGAAATTTGATTATATATACGAGATTGTTGATTAGCATGATTTCAGGAGATTTGATTATATTTAGGAGATTTGTTTTTGTTTAATTTGATTTGATAGCTGGATTGATTGTATAGTTTTGTTCTATTTCCTTAATTAGCAGTAGGAGCTTTATATTAGTTCCCTTGCTCATGCTATGCAAACACACATAGAAATACAAGAAGCTTTTTCTTCTTCTCAAAATCTACATGGTATTAGAGCCATTGCAGCCTTTTTGAGGTGAGTTATCTCCCTCGCAGCACTAGGGTTCCCTTTTTTTCAAAGAGGCCGAGTTTTTTCTCTCTTGGGGTAGCTGGAACATTCCGAGCCTATCCCTACCAGTTTTGATATTTCGTTCACCGAAGTTAAGGTTCCGTCAAGACAGATATGGTTCCCGGCGAGGCTGATTAATTTTGAGCAATTTCTCTAGATTTTCTTCTGATTGGGCAGAAGATATTGAGACATTCAAGGAGACAGTTTCTGGAGAAATCTTGTTTCATCGCCTCCTAACCAAACTTGCCTTCGCTAATGTTGTCACGTCCAATTATGTGCAATGAGGTACTAACTTTGCTGCTCACCTTAATTCTTGGATTGTTGATTCTGGTGCAAATAGATACATGACGGGCTCTTCTCAAGGCAGTCAAAACTATTCTCCGTGTTTCAAAGGAGATAATGTTAAAATAGTTAATGGTTCTTTAACACCTATCTCTAGAACATGTTCTGTCGTTTGTATTCCTAATACTAGTAGTCGTACCCGCGCGATGCGCGGTCAGTATTAAAAAATATTAATTTATTTTAAATTTTATTCAATTGTTCTTAATAATATTATATAAATTTTAATGAACAAAATCTATGTTAAACTAACGGGACTTATACAGGGAGCGCATTGAATAATTTTTTTTTTATGTAGTTTTATTTATTATATCATCTAATATTTAATATTATTACATTGCTAATAGAAAGTTTTATTAGCATATTACTTTATTAAATATTTTTCTATGAAAGTTTTTTATGTCTTTATTTTCGTTTTATTTATTTTAAAACTCCAACTTGAAACTAATTCCCAATTTGAATTGGTAATTTATTATTTTTT
>MU711528.1:47988-68980 GCA_026770625.1 Nicotiana glauca | reverse complement strand
TTGTTGTTGTTGTTATTGTTCCCTTGCTGGGACCTTATTGTGTTGTTGTTACTCCCTTGTCGGGATGGAACTTGTTGTTTATTTCATTCTTCTTGCCCGTTGATTGTGACTGTTGTTTGGGTGAGGAAGAGTGATAAAGCACGAAGGGTGATGCCGTGCCATTTCTATTTATATTCGCACGAAGGATCATTCCGTGCTATGTTTTAACTAATTATGCACGAAGGAACATTCCGTGCCATTGTTAATTATATTATGCACGAAGGAACATTCCGTGCCATGAATGTGAGTTATGAGAGTAAAAGCACGAAGGGTGATGCCGTGCACTTTTATTTGATTGTTTGGGTGAGGATGAGAGTAAAAGCACGAAGGGTGATGCCGTGCACTTTGATATGATTATTTGGGTGAGGATGAGAGTAAAAGCACGAAGGGTGATGCCGTGCAACTATTAAATTTCTTATTTTGTGATAATTATTGTTGCGCTCTGTTTCTATTTAACTGATAAATTATGTATATCCAATTGAGCTCCCCATAGCATGTTCCCTCCCTTTCTATTTGTTTAGTTCAGTATTTCTGTTGTTTTGTGGTACATATGTATATAGAACTGCACAGGTTTATGTGAGTGTCTGGTCCTAGGCTTGTCACTACTTCGCCGGGATAGGCCGGGCACTTACCAGCACATGGGGTCGGTTGTGCTGATACTACACTTCTGTGCGTTTTTGCACAGGTCCAGGTTTTGAGCAGCAGCAGCAGCAGTAGTTAGATAGCAGGATCTTATTACTACGAGACTAAGGTAGCTTGCAGGCGTCCGCAGGCCCGGCGTCTCTTCTTATGCTTTTCATTTATACTGTAGTCTCATCGTTTCGAGACAGACGGTTGTTATATTTCTTTCGGACCATTATATGTAGTTTATTCTTAGTGGTTCGTGAGTTTGTGACACTAAATCTTGGGTAGAGGATATTTTTGAGCAGTTCACATTTATTTTCAGACTTAAAAAAATTAGACTTCCGCAGCTATTGTTATTATTATTATGATTCATGCTATTAAATTGACAACAGCATGTTTTTATTTATGAAAACGGTGAGTAACTTGGCTTGCCTAGCTACCACGAGTAGGCGCCATCACGATCCCGATGGTGGGAAATCCGGGTCGTGACAAAGAATGAATATGCTGTTCCTCCAAAGGTATTTGGGTGTGTTTGCTTTGTCCATACTAGGAATTCTGGGAAACTTGATCCTATAGCTATAAAGTGTGCTTTCATTGGTTATTCTCCCGCACACAAAGGTTACAAATAATATCATCCTTCGTCTAGGAGATCTTTTGTTAGCATGGATGTTACCTTTTGAGAATCTGAGCCCTATTTAGTATTACCTCGTCACCTCTTCAGAGGTAGAGCAGTAAGAAGTAAGAGGTGATTCTATCTAGTTTCATTACTGGACCCCTTGATGACATTGTCATATGGGAAAGTGAAATTAGAGAAAGCATTCGGGAGGAGACTATTGGAAATGGATAGGCCTGATTGAAAACTTACTCAAGCAGAAATAAAGTAGAAGAAGCCACCATGCAATCTACTGAAGCGGAAGTGGGTTATCTACATTTCCTAATGAGTTAGACGTGCTTATTGCTCACAGAAAACGAGTTAGATCTTGCACCACCAAACACCCTTTATCTAATTTTGTCTTCTATAATTCTCTGTCTCCCTCCTATAGAGCCTTTGCCTTGTATATTTCTTCTCTGTCTTCCTCAGATTTGGAGGGCAGCTTTTGCAGATTCCAAATGGAAGCAAGCTATGATTGAAGAAATGAAGGTCTTGTCAAAAAATGACACTTGGAAACTTGTCACTTCACCACCGACAAGAAGTTGGTTGGCCGCAAATAGGTCTTCATTACGAAGCACAAAACTGATGGCTCAATTGAAAAACTCAAAGTAAGATTTGTGGCTAAGGGATTCACTAAAACTTATGGAATGGATTATCAAGAGACATTTGCCTGTATTGCTAAGATGAACACTATTAGAATTCTTTTATCTTGTGCAGCTAAACTTGATTAGGACTTGCAACACTTTGATGTGAAGAATGCATTCTTCATGGAAACTTAGTAGAAGAGGTGTATATGGAGATTCCTCCTGGATTTAATACTGCCCAAAGTCAAGGAAATGTATGCAGATCGAATAAAGCCTTATACGGACTGAAGCAATCCCCCAAAGCTTGGTTTGACTGCAAACCAATAATCTCCTTCGATTACCAACAAAACAATGCTGATCACACCCTCTTCGTATGACATCAAACAAGTAAATTCACTCTTCTCATAGTTTATGTTGATGACATAGTAGTGAAAGGAGATGACAAATAGGAGATGGTCCAATTGAAGAAGTTGTTGACGCATGAATTTGAGATCAGGGATCTAGGAAAATTGCAGTACTTTTTGGGAATTGAGGTTGCTAGATCAAAAAGAGAATATTTAATCTTCAAAGGAAGTATATTCTGGATCTTTTGAAAGAAACTGGTATGACAGGTTGCAGACCCGCAGAATCGCCTATTGAAAGCATCACAAGTTACAAAACGTAGTTGGAGAGTCAGTTGATTAGGAGAGATATCAGAGATTGGTTGGAAGACTCATTTATCTCTCCTACGCTAGACCAGGCATAGCCTATTCATTTAGCCTGGTGAGTCAGTTCATGCATGATCCTCGAGATCCTCGTATTCAAGCTGTCTTTTACATTTTGCGGGTATCTGGAGGCTGCTCCAGGGAAAGGTTTACCTTTCCTCCAAACATGATCACCTCCAAATAGAATCCTTTACAAATGCGAATTGGCTGGATCTCTATTGTATGCTCGTAGGAGGAAACTTGGTTACAAGGAGAAGCAAGAAGCAAAGTGTAGTTGCTAGATCAAGTGCAGAGGCAGAATATAGAGCTATGGCCTAGGATTTTTGCGAACTGCTTTGGCTACAAAAGTTACAAGAGGAATTGAGACTGTGTAAAAAAGGAAACTTTCCTTGTACTGTGACAAAAAGGCTGTCATCAATATAACTCATAATCTAGTCCACCATGACTGGACAAAGCATGTGGAAATCGATTGACACTTCATCAAAGAAAAATTGGTGTCCTGAGTTTGTTTACCAAAAGTCTCAACAAGCAAACTTTCCATACATTGAGTTGCAAGTTGGGCATGTGTGACATCTTTGCACCAACTTGAGGGAGAGTGTTGATTAGCATGATTCAATGAGATTTGATTATATTTAGGAGATTGTTGATTAGCATGATTTCAAGAGATTTGATTATATTTAGTATATTTGATTTTATTTGATTATATATATTTATTTGATTTCTTTAATTAACATTGCTCACAGGATGTAAACACACATAGAAATACAAGAAGTCTTTTCTTGTTCTCAAAATCTACATATTTTGCTTTAAAACCATTTGCTATCAGCCTTAAATGCCTTATTTGTTCCATGCCATCCTATAATACTAATGTATAATCAGCATACACAAATGTGAGATCTCCATATTGTTGGTCTTGCTGCTAGCTACTTTAAAACCCTTTATCCAACCATTATGACTGGCTATTCTTTTCATTCTGCTGAACTTCATGACCAATGGGAACAGCAAAAAAGAGAAAGGATCTCCTTATCTAATACCACTTTGTGAAGGGAAGGAGCGCATCGGAAAAATCTTACCGTGCTGATACAAAAGAATATCCATTTGATCCATTCCCTTCCAAATCCCATGCCCTTAAGGACAGTGCAGTTGGAAATCCCAGTTCACACGGTCATATGCATTTTCAATACCAACTTGCATGGAATTCTAGGCTATTTACTTTTTAATCTGGGATCTGCACACTCATTAGCTATAAGGCAAGCACCCATGATCTGCCTCCCCTCAGTGAAATCCATCTGATGTCTATCAACCAACTTGTGCATCACCTTCAAATCTTTCAGTCAAAAGCTTACAAATGATTTTGTAAAAATTGGAATACCCTTTCCACCTCCGAGTCTTGGATAGCTATTAACTCTCTAATGATATTAAGAATATCATAGATTGTATGGACAAAACTATTGTACTTTTGGAAATTGAGTAACGATTGTATCTCTACTTCTAAGTGAAAGGCCCCGGTAAGCTTTCATGCCACCACCCTTTAAAGGAGCGGGCGCAGTGAACTGTAATTGTGAAAAGATTGGAAGATCTGGCCAAAGAAGGTGATAACCCTGCAGATTCGTTCCCATGGTTCGATCCTTCCCAGTAAAACACAGTGTGTTCGAATTCTGATCGCTTTTACGCGAGAAAGGGGGACCACCCTCTAAGCCTAAGTATTCCTCAATGACCAATAGCATACAAGTACCATGAGGGAAAGGTGAAAAGAACCTATTGATTCTAGGAGAGCTGTAATGCAAGGGCATTTTCCTAAATGGACCACACTGAAGCTTCCTATTAATTGTTCGAGAAATATAAAAGAGGTTGTCAATGTGTTTCTTTTATTCCTGCGAATTAAAGCATCAGCAATATGATCAATGTTAATCCAAAATGAGAAACTACCATGTGTCTTGGGAATGAGCTTTTATTGAAATCTTTCTCATTACTGCACTACAAGAAAACCTTAAGGCATGATCCTTTCCCTTGTAGGCGAGTTCTAGAGGCAGAGAGATATAATTGGGCAGCTACCAGAGGGGTCAACGAAGAAATGCTACTAGAGAATCTTCCCGAAGATGTTCAAAGAGATATACGGAGACATCTTTTTAGATTCATCAAAAAGGTGAATTCCGCTGGACTATCATTTGGATAATTTTTCTCTTTATTCTCTTATTCCTCATGCTTTTTATAGACGAGCTCACTTGCAGTACATATATTGTGATGGAATCATTGAGACTAGCCAATCAAGGTTTAGATTGTGAAACATTTCAACTTTTTGTTAATCTAGTTTAACCAAATTGAACTGACAGGAAAAAAGGGGCTTCCTGGTTTGGGTTAGATTTAAGTTGTTTAACCTTCCCCAGCATGGAAGAGATTCATTGATTGGAAGCTTGGAACTTGTAACATCAGGGCAACTTTGTCCTTCCATCAAAGCTTGCCTTCTCAGCAAGTCTGACGTGATATGTGCTCTGAAGTCTGAATTATCTTAGGTCACTTTGAATTATGTATCGTGATGATCTTTTTTTCCCAAAGAAGTAAATATTCCTTCATCAATAATAGTGACAAGCATGTACAAAATGGAAATATGGCTTAACCACAACTCATTTATCAGATTATCTCATCCCTCTATACACACTGATGTTAATTTTTTTTTTACACCAAATCTATAAATTGAACATGAAAGCACCAATACTGCTTCACACCTTTCACTATGATTGTGTTGATTGTTGTCATTAATATGCTTCATCAAAAAATTATTAGTATCACAATTATGATTTTATACTTGGCATTATGATTAAGATTGTGATAATCATTATCTGTATCACTATAGTTATTCTTATCGTTCTTGTTGTTCATATTAGTACGATCATTGTTATTTGCACATATAAATGCATAATTGTTTGTAAATTATGTTCATCCTGAATAAATCCTCTGGTTTGCACATATCGTCTCAAGTCTGAGATAATGGTGTTTTCACCACTATTTGAAAAAAATTCAAATAGATCCTTTGTCCTGCACATTTACTCGAGTCTGCGATTAATGGTGCTATTTTGGCGAGAACTGTACGATCCAAGTATATTAGTATAGAAGAACCACATAACATGCAATCACATTTTATTCTTAGTTGGAAGGATGGGTAAAGGTGGTGAAGGAAGATGCATTCCTTGAGATGTGCTTTGGAAGGATTGTACTGGCACGAAGAATGCTTTTGATGTGAGATCTAAGGGAGGTGATGCTGTGATGCTAGGGAGACAATGCAATGCTTTTTGGTTTTCCTTCTGTTTCTCAAGAAGAATTTCTGCTGTCATATCTTTGAAGAGCAAAGAGAGCGAACTAGTTGATGCAATGTGGGGAGAACACAAGAACTCCAGAAACCTGGGGAATTTCAGTGAGTTTACTCGTCACAAAGATAGAAAACCTTGAAGAATAGCTTAGATATGAAAGAAGAGGGAAATCTGGAAATTTGGTGAATCAAGTTTGAAAAGGACTAAGAGTAATGGTGAAAACAAGCACAAAAGGACTAAGATTAATGATGAAAACAAGCACAAGAGAGGAGACTGGAGTGCTGCCTGAATATTCTTTTTTGCTTAGCGTCACTTCCTTTGGATCTTGATCTCTGGACTCTGGCGGTTTAATTGGACTTGTTCTTGTTTTTACTTTTGGTATTGTTTGGTAATTGTGTATGTTCTTTGCTCACTTAAAGAAGCTTTGCAAGGTTGTTGTTTTCATATTCATTTTCTTTAGCACCTGCCATGTTATCTAAGTAAAGGCTTTCAGAAAATGTACTGGATGAATCTATTTTGTAGAAACCCAATTGGCCGATTCTCTAGGTGGCACATGGTGTGGGAATTGGAATAAATAGTTAGGATCAATTTTTGTTGTGAGGGAAATTGGGAACAAAAGAACACTAACCAATTAGGTAGATGCAACAAATGTTTAGAAACAAATAAATGGCAGTTTGGGAGAATGATCAGTAGGGGTCTTTATAGAGCAAGTTTGGGTGTGGGTGGCTGGGGATAGGGAAAAGGGATGAATGTGGTGATTGTGTGGAGGTGCAAGGGTTAAGGAATGATTTTGTTATGCGCATTATGATAAAGAAATGGATCTAAGGCTTAGCTCAACTCCAAAAGCTAGCTCTTGAGGGGAGAATTGTCCAAGACCATAGAATGAGACCAATATCTCCCATCCA
Organism: Nicotiana glauca; assembly: GCA_026770625.1. Classification (NCBI taxonomy): domain Eukaryota; kingdom Viridiplantae; phylum Streptophyta; class Magnoliopsida; order Solanales; family Solanaceae; genus Nicotiana; species Nicotiana glauca. The sequence goes on along the minus strand of MU711528.1, from coordinate 62,164 downwards.
CAACTTATGTGGGAATTCTGACACATTAAAATACACATTATTTTAGCCATGCAATTTTTAATTTGTCCATTTATTAAAACAGATAATATTTGATCTCTTCCTTCAACAACTTCATGCTACTGGTAGTAAATGTCTCTTTATACTGAACATATATTTTTGGATACTTAGGTCATGACTTTCACATTATGTTATTGATTTGTAGGTCCAGATATTTGCACTTCTCGATGAACCCATCTTAGATGCCATCTGTGAGAGATTGAGACTGAAAACATACATAGCAGAAAGCAAAGTTTTATACCGTGGTGGTCTGGTTGACAAGATGGTTTTCATAATTCGGGGTAAGATGGAAAGCATTGGAGAAGATGGAAATGTGGCCTCCTTGTCTGAAGGGGATGCCTGTGGGGAAGAACTCCTCACATGGTGCCTTGAGCATTCTTCTATAAACAGAGATGATTACAGATATTTAAAGATTGTCTTGTGGATGCATTCATTTTTGGCATATATGCATGATATAATGTTGACGCTAAATTTATAGTTATTCGATAAGACAATGTTCAGTGGGGTCTGGGGAGGGTAGCGTGTACGCAAACCTTACCCCTACCTAGAGAAGGTAGAGAGTTTGTTTCCGATGGACCCTCAAGCTCAAAGAAAGAAGAAAAATGAAGCAATATCAACAAGCAGTAACATGAGCTATCAAGTTATAAGAACATCGAAGCGAAAGAAACAACTAGTAATAGAAATTCACAACTAAGAATACAAGACTAACACTAATACTACTGTTATAGACAAGGAAAACGCTCGACTATCTGACCTTCTACCCTAATTCTCGTCCTTCAGAGCCTCATATCAAGACCATGTCCTCAGTAAGCTGAAACATAATTTTTAAGATCAAAAGGGAAAGTAAGTAATGGCTCACAAGCAAGGGAGAACAAGGAATTGGGACTTGGAGTCTCAACTAGCTCAAATCTACACAAGTTTCTTAATTAAAACTTACTAATCAAACCTAGGTCAATGTCATTGGCCTTGGAAATCATTTACCAAGTAGTATTTCCCAACATCTAATAGATTCTTGATTACCCAATAATTGTTTCCCAATAAATTGGCTAGTCTAACTCGGTTAATTATCCCCAACCAAGTTGCATCAAGCAATTCCAATTTTGGCTACAAGCATGAATGAGTTATCCCTAACCTCTATCAATAGACTAGGGCTCCATTTGTTTGCACTTAATGGAGGTCTGAATCTTAATCATCTAGATCTCAGTCCATTAAGTGCATTTGTTTTTTTTAAGATTCTACCACTTATTGGGTCTTGTTAATTAGTTGCTTTAGGACTGCAATATTTATATTATTTTCCCGTAGTTTGTATTTTCAGTTTTATTAGGAGTTGGTTATCATGGTTAGTTCCATGACTTAAAAGTAGGGTCATGACCTATTTCAGTTTTCTTTTTAGGATATGTTTTAAGAACCTGTTTTTCTACAGAATTAACTGAACTCTTTGTATGTTAGTTTCTCTAAGTCATCTTCTTAATTTTAGTTCTTCATATTCTCCCTGCTACTTGTTGTGTTTAAAAGTAGACACGGTCTTCATCGTGTTTTGCCGTCATTTGTGCTTTAAATCTAACAATTGGTATCAGAGCTTTCATCTTAAGGGATCTGTGATCAAGTTGGAGAAGTTAAGGATGCTAAAGTGAGTTTCTCACCAATTGCTCCGCCGGTCTTTGATGGAGATAACTATCAGATCTGGGCAGTACGAATGGAGAAATATTTGGATGCTTTGGATCTCTGGGAAGCTGTGGAAGAGGATTATGAAATTCCAGTCCTACCAAATAATCCCACCATGACCAAATAATCCCACCATGGCTCAGATCAAATCACACAAGGAAAAGAAAACAAAGAAATCGAAGGCCAAAGCATGTTTATTTGCTGCTGTATAGCCAACAGTTTTTACACGGATGATGTCTCTGAAAACTGCTAAAGAAGTATGTGATTATCTCAAGGAAGAGTATGTTGGAGATGAGAGAATAAAAGGGATGCAAGTTTTAAACTTAATTAGGGAGTTTGAATTGCGAAAGATGAAGGACTCTGAATCAGTTAAGGAGTACTCAGATAGACTTCTGAATATTACAAATAAGGTGAGGCTACTAGGCTCTACACTCGCAGATTCAAGAATTGTTGAGAAGATTCTTGTAATAGTGCCTGAAACGTATGAAGCAACAATTACGACCTTAGAAAATACTAAGGATTTGTCAAAAATTAGTTTGGCAGAGTTGCTAAATTCCCTGAAAGCTCAAGAACAAAGAAGGCTCATGAGACGGGATGTTACAACAGAAGGGGCTCTTGCTGCTAAGCACTAGGTTGATGGTAAAAACAAAATAAAGAAGAAGAAGAAGAATCAAGCGTCAANAGTTTCTCTAAGTCATCTTCTTAATTTCAGTTCTTCATATTCTCCCTGCTTCTTGTTGTGTTTAAAAGGAGACACTGTCTTCATCGTGTTTTACTGTCATTTGTGCTTTAAATCTAACAATTGGTATCAGAGCTTTCATCTTAAGGGATCTGTGATCAAGTTGAAGTTATGGATGCTGAAGTGAGTTTCTCACCAATTGCTCCGCCGGTCTTTGATGGAGATAACTATCAGATCTGAGCAGTACGAATGGAGACATATTTGGATGCTTTGGATCTCTGGGAAGCTGTGGAAGAGGATTATGAAATTCCAGTCCTACCAAATAATCCCACCATGGCTCAGATCAAAGCACACAAGGAAAAGAAGACAAAGAAATCGAAGGCCAAAGCATGTTTATTTGCTGTTGTATCACCAACAGTTTTACACGGATAATGAATCTGAAAACTGCTAAAGAAGTATGGGATTATCTCAAGGAAGAATATGCTGGAGATGAGAAAATAAAAGGTATGCAAGTTTTAAACTTAATTAGGGAGTTTGAATTGCAAAAGATGAAGGAATCTGAATCCGTTAAGGAGTACTCAAATAAACTTATGAATATTGCAAATAAGGTGAGGCTACTAGGCTCTACACTTGCATATTCAAGAATTGTTGAGAAGATTCTTGTAACAGTGCCTGAAAGGTATGAAGCAACAATTACGACCTTAGAAAATACTAAGGATTTGTCAAAAATTAGTTTGGCAGAGTTGCTAAATTCCCTGAAAGCTCAAGAGCAAAGAAGGCTCATGAGACAGGATGTTACAATAGAAGGGGCTCTTGCTGCTAAGCATCAGGTTGATGGTAAAAACAAAATAAAGAAGAAGAAGAAGAACCAAGCGTCATATGAAGGAGAAACATCAACCAACAGTAAAAGTAAGGGAGGAAGTATGAAGAAAAACTACCCCCCTTGCCACCACTGTGAAAGAAAAGGTCATCCGCCATTCAAATGTTGGAGGAGACCTGATGCTAAGTGCAAGAAATGCAATCAGCTCGGACATGAAGCCGTGATTTGCAAAAATAATGCCCCGCAACAGGAAGCAGATGCTCAAGATGTTGATTAAGAAGAAGAGGATCAACTTTTTGTTGCAACATACTTCTTAAGTAAGAGCTCAACGGATTCTTGGTTAATTGATCGTGGTTGCACTAACCACATGACTCATGATAGGAGCCTATTCAAGGAGTTGAAGCCCACTGAAATTTCCAAAGTTAGGATAGGAAATAGTGACCATCTTCCTGCCAAAGGAAAAGGAACCATAGCTATCAAGACAAACACAGGCACAAAGAGCATTTTAGAAGTTCTTTATGTACTTGACCTTGATCAAAACTTGCCAAGTGTAGGATAACTACTTGAAAAAGGATTAAGAATTTACTTCGAAGATCAGCACTGTCAAATCAGTGACACGGCTGGACGTGAAATTTTCAGGGTGAGGATGAGGGGAAGGAGTTTTCCTTTTGATCCAACTGAGAAGGAGCAATTGGCTTATTCCACCGGAGCAAGTGTAACTGAAATTTTGCACAAAAGACTTGGCCATTGTCATCTACAAGCATTGTTGTTGTTGAAGAAGGATGATATGACAAGAGGGCTACCAACTCTAGTTGATCATTTACCAAGTTGTCGAGCTTGTTAATTTGGTAAGCAAAACAGGAAGCAATTCCCTGAAGCATCATGGCGGGCTTCTCAAAGGCTGCAACTAATTCACACAGATGTTGCAGGACCTCAAAGAATACCCTCCTTAAAAGGTAGCCTCTACTATGTTATTTTCATTGACGATTATACAAGATTTTGCTGGATTTTCTTTATGAAATACAAATCAGAGGTGGCTGGAATTTTCTTGAAGTTTAAGAAGATGGTGGAAAATCAAAGTGGTTACAGAATCCAATCCTATGGTCTGACAATGGAAAAGAGTATAATTCTGAAGAATTCAACAAATTTTGTGAAGAAGCCGGTATTGCTTATCAGCTCACTGCTCCATACTCTCCGTAGCAAAATGGAGTTAGTGAAATGAGGAATAGGTATATAATGGAGATGACACGGTGCATGTTGCGTGAAAAAGAACTGCCGAAAAGCTTTTGGGCTGAGGCAACTAATACAACGGTATTTCTCCAAAACCAACTTCCCACTAAAGCATTGTAGAATAAAACTCCATTCGAGGCTTGGTATGGATTCAAACCTTCACTAAGCTTCATTAGAGTATTTGGTTGTATTTGTTGTTTCTTTCATGTGCCACAAGTTAAAAGAGATAAACTTGATAAAAAAGCAATTCCTGGAATCTTTGTGGGTTATAGCTCATTCTCCAAAGCCTCCAAAGTTTATGATCCACAAACATGAAAGATGATCGTCAGTAGAGATGTGCACTTTAATGAGGAAGAAACGTGGGATTGGGAGAATAATCAAATTCCAGCCAAAGCTTCAGAGAAGCAAGCACCTGATCAATTGGAACATGAGTTAGTGGATCATCCTCCAATCAGAGGTACACGATTACTTTCTGATATCTATCAACAAAGTAATGTGGTAATTTGTGAACCTGCTGGGCACGAGGAAGCACTTCAAGATAAAAATTGGAGAAATGCTATGGAACAGGAGATATTAATGATCAAGAAGAGCAAAACCTGGGAGTTAGTTGACAGGCCAAAGGATAGGAAGGTCATTGGAGTAAAATGGTGTTTAGAACCAAGCTTAATTCTGATGGTTCTATCAACAAACACAAGGCTAGGATTGTTGTCAAGGGGTGTGCCCGGATTTTTGGTGTTGATTACTCAGACACTTTTGCTCCAGTAGCCAGGTTGGATACTATTAGAGTGTTTCTAGCAATAGCAACACAAAAAAAGCTTTTGTGCTGGAAGGTGTTCCAACTAGATGTCAAATCCGCATTTTTAAATGATATGTTGCAGGAAGAAATCTATGTAGAGCAGTCAGAGGGTTTCATTAAGCAAGGACAAAAAGAAAAAGTTTGTCTTCTTAAAAAGGCTCTTTATGGCTTAAAACAAGCTCCAAGGGCTTGGTATAGTAGGATAGATGAACACTTGTTGAGTTTGGGATTTGTAAGAAGTATGTCTAAAGTTACCCTTTATGTCAAACATAAGGGAACTGATCTTCTTATAGTTTCTCTTTATGTTGATGATCTCTTGGTGACAGGGAACAATGCGTGCCTGGTTGAAGAATTTAAGAAGGAAATGATGCAAGTTTTTGAAATGACAGACCTTGGGCTAATGACATACTTTCTGGGAATGGAAATCAAGCAAGGTTCTGATAAAATTTTCATCTGCCAGAAGAAGTATGCAAGGGAGATACTTAAAAAATTCAGCATGGAGAACTGCAAGGCAACAAATACACCTATGAATCCAAAGGAAAAGTTAAGCAAAGAGGATGGAACTGATAAAGTTGATGAAGGAAATTTCAGAAGCTTGATTGGGTGCTTGATGTATCTCACTGCTACAAGGCAGGATATTCTATTATCTTTTGTCTAGATTTATGCATTGTGCTGCTGAAATGCATTTGAGAGCAGCAAAAAGAATTATAAGATACATTAAAGGTATTGTCGACTATGGTGTCAAATTCAAGAAGTGTTAAAATCTCAAGTTGTATGGATTCTCAGACACTATTGGGCTGGATCCTTTGATGATATGAAGAGTACATCTGGATATTGCTTCAGCCTAGGATCAGGGATTTTTTCTTGGTGTTCCAAGAAGCTAGAAACTGTGGCACAATCCATTGCAGAGGCTGAATTCATTGCAGCAACAACGGCAGTAAATCAAGCCTTATGGCTGAGAAAAATACTGTGTGATTTGCATATGGATCAAAGAGATAATACAGAGATTCATGTTGATAATCAAGCTGCAATAGCTATTTCACATAATCCATTGTTCCATGGGAAGACAAAACACTTCAACATTAAGCTTTTTTTCTCGAGAGATGTGCAGAAAAATGGAGAAGTGATTCTTGTTTACTGCAAATCTGAAGACCAACTAGAAGATGTGTTTACGAAATCTCTTCCTGTCAGCAAGTTCGAGTTCCTGAGGCAACGACTTGGAATTTACAGCTCCTAATGCAAGGAGTAGTGTTAATTAGTTGCTTTAGGACTGCAATATTTATATTATTCTCCTGCAGTTTGTATTTTTAGTTTTATTAGGGGTTAGTTATCATGGTCAGTTCCATGACTTAAAAGTAGGGTCATGATCTATTTCAGTTTTCTTTTTAGGATATGTTTTAAGAACCTGTCTTTCTACCGAATTAACTGAACTCTTTGTATGTTAGTTTCTCTAAGTCATCTTCTTAATATTAGTTCCTCATATTCTCCCTGCTTCTTGTTGTGTTTAAAAGTAGACACTGTCTTCATCGTATTTTGCTGTCATTTGTGCTTTAAATCTAACAGGTCTGAACAGATCTGATTCGGCCAGATCTGTGATGGAGTCTTAAAACTATTCAAACCTCAAATACGCGGCTTTCTTCAACAAACTACCAACGCTTTAAAGATTAAATTAAAGGCATTCTTCCTCAAACCTCCCACAACTCTCTGTTCTCTTTGTAGGACAAACACTACACTAATTTTGATGGCTTTCGTCGGATACCAAAGTTCTGATCTAGTTCATCTCTTCTTCTAGGGAAGAGGTATTTTTTTTTGTGAGTTTGCCATTGAAGGTGAAAAATACCATAGAACACCAAGAGATAGACACTTTGGGATGATACCAAAGAATTATGATGAAAATCATGGCAAATTGTGATTCCCCGACCTTAATGATTTTGGATCTCTTTTAATTCTTTACTATTTATTCTCTTATTTCATGAAAAATTTAGATGGAATGATTTTTTCCGTTGAATTTCTGATGGGTCCGTGTAACCTATCACATAAGAGCGGAGATGTGGAAGAAAAGGGGTGGGTGCGAGATGGAGAGATTCCTCCAAAGATACACTCATTTGAAGGCGCTCATCAATCAAATCGTTTTTGAATATTATATGTATTCTTTGTATTTTAGATATTTCAACTATTATCTAATATAAAATGTCCATTTATACATTAAATTTTTCATTTCATATTTTGTCAAGCTAATGATCTACTCCCTCTGTTTCAATTTAGATGAAGTAGTTTGACTCGATACGGAGTTAAGGAAAAAAAGAAGACTTTTGAAACTTGTGGTCTTAAAAGCTTTATGGAGCCATTACATTTTTGTGGTTATAAAAGTTTCTCATTAAGGGTAAAATGAAGAGTTTTAAGTTGAATTATTTTCAAATTTAGAAATGTATCATTTATTTTGCAACAGACTAAAAAGAAAAGTAACTCATTTAATTTGAAACGGAGGAAGTAGTTGCTATACTAATAGTTTCTAAAATAATTTGTTGATATAATATTTGATTAATCTTTTATTTTAATCGTATATATATGTATTAATTTAAAGATAAATTATACTCATTCAGATGTTGAGAAAACAAACAATCTTAATGGTTTAGTATCCAGATGCAGATGCAACATCTTAATATTCAGATGTGCATTTAGATTCAGACATCTTAATCTTAGTAAAAACAAATGACGCATGGGTTCAATTAATCCCTTAATTAACCTAAAATTCTTGTTGATTACTCTAAACTCAACCGGTCAACCCTAGTTTCCTTTCCCAAGGCAAATCAAGGCAATTTGGGGATGTCTTAAGGTTAGCTACTCCCTTTGGAATGAATATTATGAGAAAGCAGGGGAGAAAATATTATTTAATTATCTAAAGTGTTGTACAATGCCCTATTTATGTATAGTGCATACATAGTAATAGGTATCTACTTCCCGATGTGGGACACTATACATGACTAACTACTTAACACTCCCCCGCATATAAATCATATGTACCGAGCTTGTTACAGATGTAACTAATATGAGAACCAGTAAGGGACTTAGTGAAAATATCTGCTAGCTGATCATTCGACTTCGCAAACTTTGTAACAATGTCTCCTGAGAGTATCTTTTCTCTGACAAAGTGACAGTCGATCTCAATGTGTTTATTCCTCTCATGAAACACCAGATTTGACGCAATATGAAGAGCAGCTTGATTATCACACACCAGTTCCATGTTGCTGATTTCTCCGAACTTTAACTCCTTGAGCAACTGCTTGACCCAAACTATCTCACACGCTGCCATAGCCATGGCCCGATATTCGGCTTCGGCGCTAGATCGAGCAACTACATTCTGTTTCTTGCTTTTCCAAGAGACCAAATTACCTCCTACTACAACACAATATCCAGACGTTGAACATCTATCAGAAGATCATCTTGCCCAATCAGCATCGGTGTACCAAATAATATGCTCGTGGCCTCGATCCTCGAATAGTAATCCTTTGCCTGGAGCTGACTTTATATACCGAAGAATATGAACAACTGCATCCTAGTGACTATCACAGGGAGAATCCATAAACTGACTTACAACACTTACGGGAAAAGAAATGTCGGGTCTAGTTACTGTGAGGTAATTCAATTTACCAACCAACCTTCTATATCTCGTAGGATCTCTAAGAGGCTCCCCCTGTCCAGGCAGAGGCTTAGCATTCGGATCCATAGGAGTGTCAATAGGTCTGCAGCCCATCATTCTAGTCTTCTCAAGAATTTCTGAGGCATACTTCCGTTGTGAAATAACAATACCTGAGCTAGACTGAGCGACCTCAATACCTAGAAAATACTTCAATCTGCCCAGATCCTTAGTCTGGAAGTGCTGAAAGAGATGATACTTCAGATTAGTTATATGATCCTGATCATTGCCAGTAATAACAATATCATCAACATAAACCACCAGATAAATACGCAGATTAGGAGCAGAATGCCGATAAAACACAAAGTGATCAGCTTCACTACAAGTCATGCCGAACTCCTGAATAACTGTGCTGAACTTGCCAAACCAGGCTCGAGGGGATTGTTTCATACCATATAGTGATCTACGCAATCGGCATACAAGACCACTAGACTCCCTCTGAGCAACAATACCGGGTGGTTGCTCCATATAAACTTCTTCCTCAAGATCACCATGGAGAAAAACATTCTTAATGTCTAACTGATAAAGAGGCCAATGATGTACAACATCCATGGACAAAAAGAGACAAACAAATGCTACTTTAGCCACGGAAGAGAAAGTGTCACTATAATCAAGCCCAAAAATCTGAGTGTATCCTTTTGCAACTAGACGAGCCTTAAGCCGATCAACCTGGCCATCCGGTCCGATTTTGACTACATAAATCGAACGACAACCAACAGTAGACTTACCTGAAGGAAGAGGAACAAGCTCCCAAGTGTCACTCGTATGTAAAGCAGACATCTCGTCAGTCATAGCCTGTCACCATCCTGGATGAGATTGTGCCTCACCTATAGATTTAGGGATAGAAACAGTGGACAAAGATGATATAAAAGCATAATGAGGTGATGACATACGATGATAACTTAAACCGACATAATGAGGGTTAGTATTAAGTGTGGATCGTACACCTTTGCGGAGTGCAATTGGTTGACTAAGAGGAGACAAGTCCGTATTAGGTGTAGAATCTAATGCAGGACGTGAATCACCTGGGCCTGATGCTGGACGTGGACAACGATGATAAGTCAAGAGTGGTGGAGTTGCAGAAGGTTGAACTGGACTAGGTGGTGGAACTGGAGCAATAAGTGGTGGAACTGGAGCTATAGGTGGTGGAGCTGCAACTAGAGTTGTAAGTGGTGGAGCTGGATTTGTAGAGGAAAATGAATGGGAGATAGTGACTGAATCTCCAAAAGATGAAACTGGTAGCACCTTAGAAATATCTAACTGATTACCTCAGAAATTCTCGTGGTCGGAATTTGGTTTAAATTGATGGGTAGGCTCGGAATTGTAAGGTGATGACACTGTCCAAAAAAAACGTTTTCAAATTCTAGCCGGAACAGCCCTCACGCGCCGGCGCGTAAGACCGACGTGCCGCCGCTGGCAGATCGCACGTGGGGGCGTGTGGGTGGTCTTTTCCAGGTGAATTTTTCTAGGGTTTGGTCGCATATCTCTTGGGAACCTTGTGGTGGTGTTGGATTTCGCACAACATTGATAATTAGCGACTTTGACGCAAATTGTCACTTAGGTCACTGGAAAATTGCACGGTGACTGAGTCCTTTATTCCCGGAGTTGGTGGAATTTATGCACATCGATAAATATCTCACGATTGCTCTAATACCATATGAGAAAGCACGGGAGAAAATATTATTTATTTATCTAAAGTGTTGTACAATGCCCTATTTATATACCGTGATGACATAATAATAGGTATCTACTTCCCGATGTGGGACACTATACGTGACTAACTACTTAATAGATATAAAGCAATCAAATAAATAAAAGATCCATTCATCAATAAGCAATAAGTCAATAAATACACAAGGTAGAAATTAAGCTAATCAAAACCCAAATCAACGATGCCTCCCAACCTATGTTGTCGGACTGTCCGAAGTCTAAACTGTTGCCGTACCCATATCGGATCCTCCAAAAATGCTCTACTTATGGAGGATCCGACACGCGGCCAACGACATTTTCAGATAGTCCGAGCAACATAACTCCCAATAAGGTTGTCCAACCCATAAAATTTATACCAAATTTATCAATACAAAATGAGAAAATAAAGAAAGGAGATAAAGGTTCCATCGAAGGGTATGGTCTAGTGGTCAATGAAGCGGGTGAGAACCATGAGGTCTCAGGTTCAAATCCCAGCAGAGGCAAAAACCTTGTGATTTCTTCCCATATATTTAAGCCTTGCTGGACAGAGTTACCTGGTATCTGTTGCGGGTGGGAGGTGACAGGTATCCCGCGAAATTAGTTGAGGTACGTGCAAGTTGGCCTGGATGCACAGTTATTAAAAGAAATAGAGACAAAAGTAAATTAATCTCTCAAAGTGTAGCTCTAATTCTTCATTCCATGGTGTAGAGATGTTGAAAGAGTGCTCCCTCAAGCTTGCTCCTAGCTGATATTCAAAATGACCTAAAACTAGCTATTTATAGTTTAGGGCAACTTTTTACCAAATGTTCCCCAGAATGCCCTTCGGGAGAAAATGTCGACGGCACAAGATGTTGCGGTCCGCATGATGTCTTTGAGTGCTCCGCAGAAATGGCCTGGTGACTCTGGAATTGCAACCAAAGTATTGTCATCTTGACCAGTCTTGCCGATTGTATTATGTGCTCCGCACTTCTCACCTGCAGACTGCAGTCATCTTGTGCTCGGCTTCTCATTTTGAGTCCAGTTTCTTCACTTTTGCATCTTTTTCGAGTATCTTTTCTATCTTTTCTCCAACTTGTTTGGGACTGAGTCATAGTTGTTGTTGATGTTTGTTATTGTTTCCATATTTTGGACTCTTCCACCTTGTCAGCGCATTATTTCCTGAAACCATGCAAAAGTCATAAGATTTGGCAATAATTATCACTCAAAGACATAACAAGTGCAAGTACAACAACAGCAACAACAACTACCCAGTAAAATCCCACAGAGTGGGGTCTGGGGAGGGTAATATGTACGCAGACCTTACCCCTATCCCGAAAGGGCAGAGAGGCTGTTTCCGAAAGACCCTCGGCTCAGAAAAAGAAAATCAAAAGAGAAGAAGACAATTCATTAGTCACTTCAGTCGAAACCATAATAGTAACAGAAGCATAACAACCAACAGATAAATGACATGTAATAACATTAACCAGAAACTAAGGCCCGGTGCTAAGATAGATCAAGGATAAAGTGAATTCAACATAGACTGCAAGCTATCTAAGATCAATCCTAATCCAACCCCGCCTCAACCCCGGAATAAAGTGCGCAAAGCTCCACTACCCCTACCCTACAACCCTAATGCTTGACCTCCAAACATTCCTATCAAGGGCCATGTCCTCAGAAATTTGCAGTCGGGCCATGTCCTGCCTGATCACCTCTCCCCAGTACTTCTTAGGCCTCCCTCTACCTCTCCTCGTGCCCACCACGGCCAACCGCTCACACCTCCTCACCGGAGCATCAAGGCTTCTTCTCCGCACATGCCCGAACCATCTGAGCCTCGCTTCCCGCATCTTGTCATCCACAGGTGCCACGCCTACCTTCTTCCGGATATCCTCATTCCTAATCTTGTCTATCCTAGTGTGCCCGCACATCCACCTCAACATCCTCATCTCTGCTACCTTCATCCTCTGGATATGGGAGTTCTTAACCGGCCAACACTCTGCCCCATACAACATGGCCGGTCTAACCACAGCTCTATAAAACTTACCTTTGAGTAACTGTGGTACTTTCTTGTCACACAAGACTCCCGATGCAAGCCTCCACTTCATCCAGCCCGCCCCTATACGGTGAGTGACGTCCTTGTCGATCTCACCGTCCCCTTGGATCATCGACCCAAGATACTTGAAGCTATCTTTCTTGGGGATGACCTGAGATCCAAGCCTCACGTCAATGCCTACTTCCCTCGGCTCAGCGCTAAACTTGCACTCCAGGTACTCAGTCTTAGACCTGCTAAATTTAAAACCCTTAGACTCGAGGGTCTGTCTCCAAACCTCCAATCTCTCGTTAACACTGACCCTCGTCTCGTCAATTAGAACTATGTCATCAGCAAATAACATGCACCATGGCACATCCCCTTGAATATGGCGAGTCAATGCAAGTAAAGTCGAGGATATAAATTGGTACAAATCCAACTGTTAGAATAGTCATGTAAATAGGAGTAAATAACCCTAATCCAATATGTATTAGGAATAGGACATGTTATGTGTATATATATATAGGGCTCATTGTAACACAAGTAAATAACATCAATAATATATTTTTCTCCCGTGCCTTCTCACATGGTATCAGAGCTTTAGTGAGAAACGTATCGCTGTGCATCATTCTAGCGACTTCCGGGAAGAAAGATCTCGTCGCCGTGCAATTTTCCGGCGACCTAGAAGGCTGTCCGTAATCACATCAATTTCTGTTGGTGTTTTCAGAAAAACAACACCACCACAAGACGCGCCGGCGCGTGGGGCGCGTGGGTCAGATCTCGCCGGTGAGTTTCCGGCGCGTGAGGGCACGTGAGATTGATTTTTCCGGTGGGGTTTATTGGGGTTTGGTCGCCGGAGCCTGAGGAGTCTTGTGGTGTAAAGGTCAAGGAGTTCAAGATCATTTAACAAAAAAGGCTAGCGATGGTGATGAAAAGACCAAAATACAGTAGGAGAAGGTCGATGCTCAGTTATGTAGTATCCTGTGGCGATCTATTGATTCCAAGTTGATGCCCTTGTTCCGTCCATTCGAGACATGTTATTTAGTTTGGGAAAAGGCTCGTAATCTATATACTAATGACATATCTCGTTTCTATGATGTAATATCGCGAATGACAAGCTTGAAGAAACAGGAATTGGATATGTCTACTTACTTGGGACAAGTTCAGGCAGTCATGGAAGAATTTGAGACGTTGATGCCAGTTTCTGCTAGTATTGAAAAGCAACAAGAGCAACGACATAAGATGTTTCTAGTTCTTACACTCGCTGGACTCCCTAATGACCTTGATTCAGTACGTGACCAGATTTTGGCTAGTCTGACCTTCCCCACAGTTGATGAATTATTCTCTCGATTACTTCGCCTTGCTGCAGCACCTCGATTACTTCGCCTTCACCCAGTGAGCTCATCACAGACACTTGACTCATCTGTCCTCGTATCCCAGTCAGTGGACAATCGGGCATCTCTTGCTATGGAGAATAGGCGAGGAGGAGGTCGTTTTGGAAGATCTAGACCCAAGTGCTCTTATTGTCATAAACTTGG